>JAEUWL010000302.1:0-151706 GCA_018524415.1 Podaxis rugospora
TACTACTCTCCAGACTTTATCCTGACTGACAGTATATAAGTAAGATTATAGCCATTTGTAATAGTCAGTCAGAATATCAACTTAGGTCTCTCTCCTTACCCCTACTTGTCTGCTACAAGTCTGCCCTTCAGTCCAGACTTGTCTGCTACAAGTCTGCCCTTTAGTCCAGACTTGTCTGCTACAAGTCTGCCCTTTAGTCCAGACTTGTCTGCTACAAGTCTGCCCTTTAGTCCAGACTTGTCCTATCTCTGTCTGACCTCTGTCTGCTCATCTGCTCAAGTCCATAGTTGGTCAAGTGAGGCTATTCATGGTACTGGAGGGGTACAACACATAAGTTGAAGCCAAGGCCTTGTTACACTTGGTCCATGAACATCTGACTCTGTCTGCTTGCAGTCTGCCCCCTTACTAGAGTTAGTCCTTAACAACTATACAGATACACTCCTCACTTTGAAATTCTCTGTAGTTTCAGCCTTTACATGTTCTTACCAATTCCTTTGAGCACTTTTAAATTACTATCTGCTTGGCTACCAATCCCTAGACTTTATCCTGACTGCTTGTTAAGAACTAACTCCAAATGTGGGGGTAGACCATGAGTGAACAGAGTCAGATGTTTGCAGACCAAGAATACAAGGCCTTGGCTTCAACTTATGTGTTGTACCCCTCTAGTACTGTGAATGGCCTCACTTGACCAACTATGGACTCAAGCAGATGGACAGACAGAGGTCAGACAGAGACAGGACAAGTCCAGACTGAAGGGCAGATATATAGCAGACAAGCAGGAGAGAGGAGAGAGACCTAAGTTGATATTCTGACTGGGTACTATAGATAGCTATAATCCTACTTATATACTGTCAGTCAGGATAAAGTTTAGAGAGCAGTAACTAGGTAATAGCATTGTTAACTACTCAAAGGAGAACACAAGTAACATGTGAGTTGATATCTGCATAGCATCCAGTCATCCAATAGGACAAGGGTGGAGATGAAACATCAGATAACAGGTAAAACCTAGATAGGAAAATGATAATCAAGGGAAAGAGGAATATCCATGGATAAATGGAAAGAGAGCATGATAATCAGATAAGAATTCTGATAGGAAAAAAATGATAAAAGGGATAGTATAGAGAACAGCAATTCCAGAGAGAAAGTGCCTGATGGAGATAGAAAAGAGGTTAAACTGAATTGGATCCATGGAATCCAAGTTGTAACCAAGGCTCTGAGAGCTTAATGGACATGAAGTGAAGTCTGTAATACTGCTAGTATATAAGTAGGATTACCACTTCTGTATTCTACAATCAGAATATCAACTTAGGACTTTCTCCTGTCTTTCTGCTACCCACTACAAGTCTACTCCTTGGTCTAGGCTTGTTCTGTCTCTGTCTGTCTCTGTCTATCTCCATCCACTCAAGTCTATAGATTGGCCAAGTGAGGCCATCACAGTATCAGAGGGGCACACATAAGTTGAAGCCAAGGCCTTGCTACTCAGTCTGCATACATCCAACTCAGTCTGCTCATAGTCTGCCCCCATCCAGAGTTAGCTGCCTTAACAAGAGTACTACTTGTACTTGACTTTTACTCATCCTAATCTTCTACACTTAGTGCATTACCATGCATCTAGTGAGGGGGAGTGTTGAATGTATGATCCTGTGAATAAGCATAGGATCTATACATCACATGATAACAGCAATGACTCAGCATGTGGAGCAAGTCCAGCTCACCGTGTGTGGCAATATATATGCTGCTCATCAGATGGCATCCATAAGCACTATGACTGAACACTGCAGAGTAGCACTGTAGCACCCTTATACCCATCCAAGTCACAACTTCACCTCGGTTCTTACATTATGCATGGATACCACCCTACCCAGGGGGCTAAACCTAGCACTATACTCATTGCCCTTAGCAGTAGGTATGCTTGTACCTAGTAAGGTAGGCGACAGCCAAAAGCAACTATGCTCACTAAGCTGTCACAGGCATGACTGATGGCGTTGGACAATTGACAGGCCTAATGAGTTGTGGTGGGGCCACTGGCTGAATCCCTTTAACAAGAGAGGGAACTCATTTTTCGTTAGCTTGTGAAGTAATAGAATACCAACAATGCATGTATTTTATGTATTTGAGGAGTGTACTGCATCAAACTCATCCAGAATTGTTTCTGGGAGCACCCGATAGCCTCGATACTTTTTATTTGCCCAGGAAAGTTGCTTGTTATTGAGGACCTTTGAGTATGCATCAATAAATCAGTGTGAATGGTTGGCAAACCTGATGAGATTTATCATTAGCATGTCACCTGATGATGAACCAGAACACTGAAGTTACCGATGGAGTATTGGGATTTTGAGGCTTTAATGTAGAGTATGGGCCCTGAACGTGTCCTCGACGCGTCTCTATATTTCCCACGGTATCTCGCTACTTCAAACTGCAAAGGCTCATCAACCACTCGAAAAAAGGGTCTGATGGGAACCTATTTATTGTGAGGGAATTGATTATCTACAAAAAATAGGTAACACTTTCTTGATTAGGCAATGTGGAAATGTGTTATAACCTTTTCAATGGCTTTTATCGAGAGATTGTCACATTTTGTCACGTTTGCTTAGTTACTTTTGGCTGTCCTTAGCTGTGTAGAAATGAAGAGTTCAACTTTCAACAGCAACCCCTAATCACGTGACAATATTGCGAGCCTACAAACATTTTTCGCGTTCCCGACTACTCCGTCAAATTGACCACTTCTCACCTTTCCTCTCAACCCTCCGTGTCAATGTTCAGCAACCTCATTCGTCAACAGGCCCGCCTTGCGCTCTCGACTAGGCTAACTGCACCCCTGCACCACCCAAAATCCCACCTCGTGCTCACAGCCGCTCAAAAGTCCCAAATAGTTTCCCAGCGGACATTTTCCATCTCGCGTTCACTTTTTGACGAGACAGGGCTTAATGCTCTTCTCAAAAATGATACACCCAAGTCTGAGGTGAAGGTTGATGAACTGGCCGAGGTGAAGGTTGATGAACTGGCCGAAGTGAAGGTTGATGAACAGGCCGAGGCTGTGGACGTGAAGGAAGAGACCATTGCTCAGGCTAAGAGCACCAGGGAGTCGGAAGGAAGAAGGCAACCCACGTTGTACGTGGCGAACTTGCCTTATAGTACCGAGGAACGAGAGTTACGCGAGATTTTCGCTCCGTACGGTGAAATCCGACGCATCACTTTCGGTACGTCTTTCGACTCCATTTCCTTACTTGCCTTCAGCTGACAACTACACCTTATCCCCACCTTTATCTAGGTGTTGATGCTGACGGTCGTCAACGAGGCTACGCCTTTGTCGAGTTCGCATCTCATAAAGAAGCCAATGCGATTGTCCAGTCGGCCAAGGACGAGCCGTTCGTTATTTTCGACAGGAATCTGCTTGTCCGTTTTCCCAAGCATCAAATTCAACGGAAACAGGGAGATAAGATTCCAATGCCAACGAAGCAGTTGGGGCAACCTAACAGCACGATCCATATTGCCAATTGGCCAAAACCCGGTGATCATGATTCGTTGAGAGAGTTGTTGAAGGAGTATGAGAATCATATCGTGCGGATACACTTCAGTACGCACCACTCTACCCTATTTGAAACCTGGACTAACACGTGCAATAGTGAGAGACATTACTGGGAACTTTACCCCAAAGGCCTTTGTCCAGTTCACCGAACTCCAACACGCCGTCACTGCCCTTGAAGCGTTCCAGGAGAAACACGTACATGGAACAAATTTGAAGATTTACTATGCTAAGGAACGCAGTAGAGCGCCACAACCCGAACGGCAATCTGAAGTTGAGCAGATTTTTGACGCTTAATTTATTAATGTCGACTACCCAACCCTTTTCGCTTTGGTATCATGTATCCCCGTATCACGAGCCATTCCATGTCTCTAATACCGTCCAGTTTACCGCATATACGCTAGGATATAATCTACTACCGCACACCCCAGTCAATCCCTATTCTTGCATTCTCTTTAGACCGATGTTAATCGTTAGCAGCCGCGAAATAGCTCTGCGAGATGATCATATACGCATCAGAGACTAGGCCACGAGGTACATCGACCAAAACCCACCTCACGCTCTTCCAGAAATTCCAGGTACGTCAGTGCAACTGCGATCCAGAAACTGGTATCAACACCAAGTAAGATTTCTTCCGACCTGTCTATCTCCAACAGCCCCGTTAATGAACGAACGGTAAGCACGGGTGTCTGGTCGTGGAATGTAAGCAACGGCGCATGTAAGGGTACTACAGTTGCGGAGTTAGAAGTGGCCGAAGCTGAAGTCGTCAGTGCCACCGTCGACCGGGATGCATCAGCCGCGGGCAGGTTGAGCGCATACGGTGGTGGTGGGGATAACGGGGTGTTCAAAGGCACACGAGACAACGTGAACGAGTTTGAATGGGTGGGGCTATGCGACTTGAGCACCGAAAGCGCACGAGCGAAGAAAGATTGTTGGGATGATGGACTTTGGGACTTTGGTGGTGCACTCGATGGTGCGAGTATGAACTGAGTAATTTGGGACTGGGTATTGGGTCCCCCGCGTTTGGTTGGATTGGAGACAACCGACTGTGGGTGAAGATGTGTAGCGGTCGGTGTGGGTGGATAGGAGTGTATGCTTGCTTGACTGTCGTCGTCTTGTAGCGTTAAGCTCCTTTGCATAGGTCCTGGTGTATTTTCGGGTGCTGGTGTTGGATTTGTCCGGGAGGAGAACAACAGGGCAGCATCGACATGGTAAGGCGAGTCTGGCGGAACAGGTATGAGGGGTATGAAGACGCCTGGGGGGAACCTTGGTGCTCGTAGACGGATGTACCACCCGCGGAAGGGACGATGGATGGTCCAGCAAACTCTAGATGAGTGATTATGCTACGGGCCAACATTTAGTAACCCTAAACCACCTTGCAAGAAGTACGACTCACGACGACCTGTTCAATAATCTCATTGTCGCCCAGAAATCTTTCCTTCGCACGAGGTCAATGTTAGAGGACAAGGCCTTTAGGGAGTTTGGGTATACCTTGAACCAGACTACTCTGTCCGGTGCCCCCTCTTCATAGACGTGTACTCGCATATCCTGCAACACGTCCGTACTTTACATCAGATTAATGAGGTAGCGTGTTCAACAAACATGAATCACTCACGTTCGGATAATAAAGCGACTAGAACCTCTAGAAGGTCCAGGCTGCATGGTGGGCATTAGGTATATCGAATATGGATGGAAACCGAGTTGAGAAATTCAAGTGGTCTTGGTATCGAAGGATGTGTTTGCTCTGAAAGATGAAGACAAACAGTGGACGATCGGAGATCCAAACCTTGTTCATTAACTTCATTTCTTCTGGCCATCCCGAGCAACACCTGACTTCGCGTGGGGATCAGACGGACGTTAAACAGACAGGTGGTCATAGAAGTGCATTAGAAGACGACGGAATGGAAAGCAAGTATCAAAGCATGAAGACCGTAAATGTCCCACTACCAAAGGGAATACAAAGTAAAGGATATCCATGTCCACCCAAACTGATAATCACAGCCTCCTCAATGCCTTCTTCCTCTTCTCGGCGTTCGTCGTAGCACTCCCAGTCGCGGCCCTTTTCACGGCTTTTGCAGCCCCCGTCGGTAGAGTATTACTCGTGATGCTTAACCCCATGCCGGGTGCCGGCTTACTGTTCCCTCCAACATTCGCATCGGCTGTAGCCAGAGGGGAAGGTGATGGATGGCGTTCCTTATCCTTTCCCGTGCCTTCCTTCTCCGTTGTCAGAGATGCTTTAAGCAGGTGTGGCTGTGGAGGTGGGGAAGCGGACTTCCGCGTAACAACAGGGAGAGGTAGGAGAGGCGTAGGCGAAACAGATGAAGGAGCGGTTGAGGGTGATGATGCAGTCGTGGGTGTGGGCGTGGCAGATGATGGGGTCGGCGTAGGTTTAGAAGAGGATGTGGAAGCAGAGGGAGTCGAGGATTCAGTAGGGGAAGGGTCGTTGAACTCAACAGGCTTGACGCGTGGTGTCGCGTGCACACTCGTGATCAGTTTGGCACGAATGCAGTAGCTCTCGTAGTCCTCGAGGAGAAGCTTCCCTGCCTCTTCGTCTAGCGCTGACTCGGGGTTAGGGTATATGAGGAGGCATTTTACGGTCACTAGGATGTGACCAATGCCGTACGATGATTGCCAGTCTTTCTTCAGAGTATTGACACAGATTTCACCTGCGGTTGAGACGTTGGGGTGGAAAATCTTGGTAGCGAACCAACCTATTCATGATTGTTGAGTTGATCGATACATATAGAAAGGAGATACCGACATTTTGGCGGTGCTGCAGGGAACTCCTCCGTGAACTTGAACTTGACCTTGAAATAACCACCGGCATAGGGAGTACCTTCTGGATTACGGGGAAGGGTACGGAATCAACTATTTTGGTCAGCCGTCATGATGATATTATGCACACCTGGTCCCTCAATTATACCAGTGACGTCCAGCATGTCCTCTTCGTTGGTTTGAACGCGAATTCCTTCGGGAGGACTCTTCTTGAGCTCAGCGAGCTCTCGCATCAAACGGCGCGCAACTGTGGGAGATACCTGCATAAACATGTTAACACGAAATCTAATATCGTCGATGAGCACATACCATATTCTGAACGAGGATTGAGTGCAACGAATTCGGTTGAAATGTTCGAGGAAAGAGTTCCTGCGAATCTGAATCGCGGTTCGCAACGTTGCTCACGTGGCTTCTGATCGCTTTGTAAGCATCCTTAATTATCAATGCCCAAAACGTAATCGCGGATCACCCTTGCTTTCCACCACCCTTGACATCAAATCCCGGTCGAACATGGAGTTCGCAACGTCTCAAAACAAACATTCATTTACATTCAGACGATTGGAAAAATACATTCATAATCCCATATTGTACACGTCTCCAGGACACAGTCAAAATTGGAGCACAGCCCCACCTCGCTCGGACCTGCCGGAATCAAAATTTCTTAATGATTGCAGCCCCCAAGTTGGCAAAATACACATCCTGGTCCTTCGGGGTCGCCCAGTCTGTACTCGAACCTATTACGCAATCTTATCAGTACCGACATCTATCCTGATCCACTAATCAACCCCACCTCCGAAGAAACTCTGGACTTGCAAGCCACGAATCCGACCAGCGGAGCTATCCCTGATAATAATACCAGAAACGTGGATGATGCTCTTGCCATTCACGAACAACTCGATCTCCCCGTTTGCCTGGCCAACGTCATTGAGCTTCACGCGCTGCGCGATCGTCGTCCATTGACCTGCGGGGAACGAATAGCTCCCCCTGCTCACAGAAATGCCGTATGTGGAGTCACAAACCGAGTTTGGCATCGAGCAGAGCTTCTTGTTTGCTGAGAATCGCGGATCGTCGTACGGGGGAAGATAGAGATAAAGTTCTCCAGCGCCATTGGCTCTCCACATCAATCGGGCAGACCAACAGGTGGTATCTCTACGACCACCAGAACAGGAAACTGCCGTAATATCGTCGTCACCTCCATCTATTAATTATCAGTGCTCGTACTCGTACGGACGGACGAAAAAAGTACCCACAAAGACCAGGAAGCTTTCCTCCTTTCACATACTCGAAACCACCGGGGAAGTAGACGGAATAACTGAAGAGCGCTTCTTTCGCCGTGCTGAGATCCACGGACGAAGGACCGGGGGCGTAGAATGATACGCCACCACAGGGGTCAGCACTCGGCTTATATGAGCCTTTGGGGTAATGTGCCTTTAGAGACTTAGTCCCATCAGGCGAGTTCTCATAGGTATAGGGACAACGGCTCAAAACGTTGTGGGGCCTGAGTATTGAATCACTCAATGTGAGGGATCCCGAAGCCCCGGCAAGTGTTGTCCATCGTGGACTGCCAGATACAGGGAACAGTGATGACATCGAACCGGGTGCCCTCCTGGTGATGTTGAGAGGCGTGGCGGAGACCAGCTCCGCTACTACGAGCAAGGCGATGGTGGATAGAGTGGCGGTGAACGTCATCGCTTGCTGAGCGTGAGCCGGTAAGGTATTGGGTATCGAGTGAGAAGAGAGTGGAGGAACAACTGGTTGTTGTATCTCATCCTTCTCAGCGAGCCTAGGATTTTATACTGCCTTGATCGCGCTCAATTTTTTTTTACCTGTCCCGACGACAAACAGCGGAAGTTGAAGATGTTCCATTTGAGGGTGATTCTCTTACCATCGTGTAAATCCTTCTTCCACTGGCGATACTGCCGTCCGTAGCAGAAGCAGCTCACAATTACTTCCGGGGCATGTCAACCTGCGTAAAGCAAATGTGTCGATTCCTCGATAGAGCTTCGTCACAGGAGCAAGGAGTGGCACGAAGGCTACGATATAAAGGACATAACACATACCTCGCTGACGTTCCTCGGTCGTGGCAACCAGGTGTGGCGCTCCATTACCTCGACAAACGAAAGAGGCAGTTCGTATCAGTTAATATCCATAGCGTATGAATCTATCTGAACGAAAGAGGTACAAACGATCGTTTCGATTGAGTCTCTCCATTCATCTTGCCGCGACTCGTTTTGGTAAATCTCCCGAAACTCCTTCCACATCGTCCGAAATTTTCTCTGCGAGTAAGTATTGGCTAAATTGCTTTTTCGCGTCGCTCCAGGCACCCAGACCCATACCATCACTCGGCGACTAACGAAGATGTTCTTTGACATTGCACTGTACCGTGACATTTTCTGGCAATTTAGTTCTGGTAATTCTGGGTTTGCAGGGGTCGGTCCGTGATTGATCCGAAAGGTTAATTGTATCTTCTATACACAACTACCTACACATGATGCACACGGCACACGAGCTTAAGGTAGCACTTGAGGGGAGCAAGGATCAAAAGACACATGCATTCCACTGTACTTCTAGCGTGAAACAAAACAAGCTTTGCCTGGGATACTAACATTGGCGATGGTTATCTAGACACCAAATCCGACTATGGCAGGTCCAACACCAGAGGGAAATCCACCCTGAAAGTGTAGGGTACCCGTAATAACTAGTGATATCCAGTTTTCTCCACTACCTACTTTCCTGGCTTTATAAACCCTGCACGGCTTCACATGCAGTTCTCTCCTCAGATCTATTGGATTTCGAACGTCGAATTATATTTCTTCCCGATGACAACGGTCTAAGTTTTAGACCGTAATGTTTACGGTAGGGTGCATGGTGTCCTTATGCAAGTCTAAACGTTAATCGCCACGGAATGTTGTCGATGATCGCCCGATTGGGGGTCAACGGAGCAAGTGACGGATTTAGTTTCGAGATAACTAATTTTATGTGTCTACGTGACTTTTACACTGCGCATATGCCGTCATCGGGGCCACATGAAATGCCTTCTTAGATGAAGGAGCATATGAATGGCAGTCCGGCACGACAAAATTAGAGTGGGTTTGCACATTGTTCAAGACGTAATTGTTCTGTACCGGACCTTGTAAAGCTGGACACGAGTGTCGTGGACAATGTGTTGGACGCTAGGAGTGATTATTTTGGAACCTTGATTTGCAAGTGATCTCAAACGTGCAAGGCCACGGTTGACTAGTGCTACCGAGTGAACCAATTATGAGATCGTGGGAGCGGCCTGACTTCTTGTCCCCGTAATCGGTCATCCTCCCGAAAGCACGCGGTGACAGTTCCTCATGATCCCCTGATTGACCAGCCTTGACAAGAAGGATATTTTTAAGATGGTGCGTAACAACCTTCAGGTTCAGAGCAGACAGACAAAGCAAGAGAGATACAAAGACGACAGCAATAACAAGCAAGTCAAAGAAGAAAACGATACACACAATTTCAACACGGGTATAGAGCAGATCGGTTACTTGTTGAGTCTCTAATTCCTCGTATCTTCTGAGTCAAGGTGCAAGCATCTGACCAGGAAGAGGTAGTCGAATCCATTCATACCATTGAGCAACTTGCTAAGGCATTCCCTGAATGCATCAGTGTAATCGATTTTGTCTGGGTGAGTGGGGAGTTGCCGGGAATACAGGGTCGAAAATTGGGTTTCTGCGCCTTTCAGTCAGGGAGCGAAATTTCATGAAGGCGAATAAAGACATACGTGACATTGATATGCTCAAGTGACCATTCCCACAGCGACCAGAAACTCGCTGTTGCGAAACGAAGGTGTCGTAAGCACTTCCACCGGTGTACTTGAAAGCCATCGACACTAAGATCTCCCAGACAGCCTTCCTCAAAGCAAAGAAACGGAAGGACGGATCACAGGGGTCTAGTTCCCGAGCTCCAAGTCGGACCAAGGCTCCCAGCTTCTGAGCATACGGAGACAAAATGAGGATCTCTCTGACCAACAGCACGAACCACAAATACGGCACAGTGCATCGTTTGCCATCGCACTGATTGGTGTCCGCGAAGGCCTCTTTCACTCGCTCGTAGATGGTGAGGCCGGTGTTGTTCGCAACCCAAAATCGCACAGACCTCTGGTACCGTTCTTGTCCTCGCGTTGTGAAGAATATGGCGGGGATCCTGCATGCATCAGGGACGACTATTTTTTCGACCAATTCGTAGTCGATGAAACAGCTGAACCGCTGCTTTAGCTCTCTGACGTAGATACCGAGGTCGGGGTCAGCTGACCCGTTCGACTTTAGGGAAGCGTTGGTGCTAGTCGTCTCGTCGTGATATCTGGGTTCCAGTACGGGGGAATGATGATCGAGTGAGAGGGGCAACGATGCCGGTAGGAGGGTATCGGCGGCTGTCATGGGAGGCAGAAACTGACTGCCTTCACGGAAGATTGATCTGATATCGATGCTGTAATCAGACGGTCTCATATGGGGCTGGGGCAATGCCTTGGTGTCCGCATGTGTTGCGGCGTGAAATGATTGTTGGAGAGAATTCTGTGAGAGAAAAGGACCTCGAATATTTGGCAACAGGACTGGTCGGCGCGGGACAGGGCTGGCGATCCCGTCAGACAATGTCCTAGAGTCGAGAAGGGGTAACGGCGACGGATAAGTGGCGGGGGACAAGTGCACAGAGGAAGAAAGGCCGTAGGCAATGGACCGGTTTTGGGAGACAGTAGGGTGGTCAGCTGGCTGCCCCCACCCCAAAAGGGGACGAGGGGAGGACCAGTCATTTTTCTGTGGCACAAGCTAACAGGGAAGGTAGTTGAGCTGGGGTGGATGTCTTCGGCGGCGTTGGCACATACCTGCACAGAACTGGGCTGTGTTTCCAACAGTGGTTCCCCGGAGAGGCTTGTCAGCAAGCTGGAGGACGCAGCCGTCGATTGAGTAGATTGCCCGTGAGTCTAAAAGATACATCAGTTCTGTTCTACATTTTCACGGACTTGGGACAGAGGAGATGAAAAAATATCGACCCACCTGTGGCGGGAGGACCTGGTACTCATGTTGCCCCTTTGAGGCTTGTAAATAAATTGGTGGGTAGCCTAGGATATCCGTCGCAGTCTTTAAAAAACGAGGCGGTGTGGCGGATACGCTGTTGCAGGCTCGTGGGGGCAGTCGACGATGGTGGGATGGTTTTTTGACCATATCCGCAGTGTCTGGGATGTTGAGTCGATGGGAGAGGAATGCGGACGGGACTTTGGGGATTTAAATGCCGGTGAATAGCCAACCGCCTGGGAGAGCTGAAGGAAAATTTCTGGGGTGAGGGGTGAAAGAAGTGGGTTGTCGACCTAGCGAGGCAGACAACAGGCACTGGAACCCAGCAATGGGTACCCAGAAAGGGGAAATGTAGGGCAAAGGAAGCGCCTTATATCCAGGGTTGTTCGACGACATGTCTTCCTTTCACGAAGCGGCTAGACATTTTGGGGTATTTGTCAATCCACTCATCGTGTGTCTTGATCCTGCAGGTGGTTCTTGCCCTATCGCCTATTATCCACGGCGAGCCTTATTGTTTCCGTGGTCTCGTTGAGCACCCCAAACCCAGAGCGCCTAACACAGTGGTTTCTCTTTCTCTCTTTGAATAGCAACAACACGAGTTATCGTTCACGGGTATATGCCACAAATAATTTCGGCAGGTAGGCTCTAAAGCCCCAAGGGGCTTGCCATAATGTTCATTTCTGAAAAACAAATGTTGACAAATGAGGATAAACAGTTGTCATATGGCCTCGCGCTCTAGGTCAATGTTACGACCCGAGCAAGGCAACTTTTGAAAGTCCAAGAAATCTTGTGCACCGGAATTCTGGCCGGAGATCTCACCTAATTTGTCCGTAACTAAGCATTGATTTTCTCGAGCCACTCGTGCCGTGTGGCTAGCGATTGACACGTACACTGGATTTGCAATGATCGCATTAATGGGTTGATGTATAATTGAAGCAAGGTTACCCTGACAAGGGTCTTGGACGGGGGTGGTCGAACGGCGAGGATCAGAAAAATTCGCTCGAGTGGAGATGGGAATCCTATGATAAAGTTGGGTGAAAAACTGCTGGAAGTTGCTTAGCATTGATGAAAGAGATAGGACTGGCATGCATCGATTCAGGTTGGAGAACAATGGGGGTTCGGGTTACCATTTGATTCACACGTGTAGCCCTAAGGCCTTGTTTAGGTTTCGTCTCCAAGCAGAAAGGGTGACACTTATCGAGCAAGCCTGACCCTAAAATCAACTGGATCGTAGGTCTGAAAGGGCTGAAATGCATGTCGTCGCACTTAATCGGTAATCACACATGAAACTTTAGGATTGCATGCAGTGCAGCATTTCGTATTGGGAGAGATGGGATAGTAATAATGGACTTGCGGGCATGTTGAGACTTGCACATATCCAAGAATCAGATTCTGGAAGAAACAACAAAAATGGAAATGAAATCCTGGGGCATGAGCAGCACCGTCCCTGGGTAGTCAGTCCTGATGTTGTTCGCATGAGATCTGTGTTCTTCCTGTTGTCGAGCTTTCCTCGTGTAATTAAGACAACCACCATATTCTCCGAGGGAAATTGCGTTCTGTGTAGGAAGTCAGACCTGGCTCGGCCGCCGCAGAATCGCTGTTTGGCCTAGGTAAGTGTATGCGGTTGGATAAAGCATGAAATCTGGTTTCTATGCTATAAAGAACTTCCTTTCAATGCCAGGGTCGGATTAGGCGGAGCTTCTCGACATATTTTCCGCAGCCACCATTCCCTCGTCGAAAGCTGCAATATGAGTGTCCAGACGATAACATGGAGAGCCACGTCGCCGGTTGTCTGGCTTACGGGGAAACAGATCCTCCAAAGTGTCCAAGAGAAGGTGGAGGACAACCTAGATTAGGAGAAGGATACAAAGGTGAACAAGTAACAAGGCACGTGAGCTGTTACTGACGCGTTCGAAATTCGGTCGTTACAAATTGACGCAGTATATTTTCGTCATAGAGAATGCGCAAATAAACGAGGATTTCAAACATCGGTGTCCCGAGAAGCTTGGGGGTTTGGGGATGGGAAAAAATCACCGTAGAGGTGGAGCGACCGTCCCGTGAGCCCGTGTAGCGCGGGAGGGCGGTTGTAAAGTGGAAGGTGTGGAAATGGAGTCATTCGCAGAAATATCCTCCTTGTTCTGAATAAAGATACTGACACATGGAATCAGGTACAAACTGGGTTCACAGCCATAGAACCACAACAGATGTTCCATGTATTTTTTACGAAGCAACAGGTGTTGCCTTCTTGTAGATTTTAAGTGCTTTTCTGGAGATCATAAGACGACTTCATAGGTACATATTGATGGGTCGATCGGAGCCAGATTGCCAGTCGTGGGATGCAGGTGTATCGGACACCCAGGTTGAAGTCTAGCAGGGTTAACATCGTGAGATGATGAGAATGGTCCGTGGGTGGACGATGACTTGGTTAGTAGAAGTCAAGTCAGGTGGGGATGAAGACCAGTGTGCCCAGGTCAGGTGAGCAAGGTGTATGAGGAGCTAAGTTAAGTGAAATTTGAAAACATACTGATGGAAGACAGAAGCAACGTCGCGGGGGATTTGGCAACAAGAAGAAACTAAGATTACGTAACGTGAAAAGATCATTTCGGCGCGGATGGCAAGGAACTCAAACGCATTAAACGGCATATAAGAAGCACACTAGCGTGCCCCATGCTAACCGCCTCATTGTCTCCTCATTGGACGCGACGATGAGGCTTCTTCTGCTCCCCCTTCTTCCCGTTGTTCTGGCCGCTACGAGCAGTACCCTGAGTGGTGTAGTACCATTGACTACTGTACTGTCTTCGGGGTCCTCGACCGCCAGTTCAGTGTCACATGCAACTAGTTCAGCTTCGCAAATTTCGTCCACGTCCTCGGCGGGCGCGTCGAGCACGCCTGCCTCGAGTGGGACACCTTCGTCAGTTGCGTCGGTTTCGTCGTCAGCTCTGAGCACGATCTCTGCGTCGTCAACCCCAAGCTCCGCTTCACAACCTGCTACGACTACTCCAGGTTCTTCTGTGACACAACCAATCATCGAGCCCCCTATCGCTCCAACTACCTTCACTCCTTTCCCGGTTCCATCAGAACAGCCTATTCCTGGTGTAGTAGAGGTTACAGATCCTAACAAGCCACCAGCTGTGAGTACATCGCTATGTGTTGCGAATTGCGTAATTGAAGCTTCTAGTAGGTCGGTTCATCTGTTATTCCAGATTTTGGACCTGCATGGAATGCCGCGTACGAGAAGGCGAAGGCCAAGGTGAAACTGAGATTGATATCAAGCAGTTGGCGGGCGCTGACATTTCATCTTTGTCATTTAAGATTGCTGCACTCTCGTTAGAAGAAAAGGTCAGTATTGGCACCGGTGTGGGATGGATGGGTGGACGTTGTGTGGTGAGTCCAAGATGTAATCGAACTTCAAGCACAGTTGACATAATGTGACACCTTGTTACCCACAGGGCAACATCCCTCCCATCGAGCCGATCAATGGTCGTGGTTGGCCTGGCTTATGTCTGGAGGTCCGCATATTCCAAGTCTCTGGCTCGATATTTGTGCTTAGGATGATGCCCAGGATTCTCCTCTTGGAGTTCGATTTGCCGATTTCGTCACAGGTTTCCCAACAGGTATCAATACTGCTGCCACCTTCAACCGCCGGCTTATTCGTGCTCGTGGTCTGGCCATGGGCAGAGAACACGCTGGCAAAGGTGTTAATGTGGCCCTTGGCCCTATGATGAACATGGGACGTGTGGCTGCTGGCGGTCGTAACTGGGAAGGCTTCGGTGCAGACCCTTACCTTACCGGAGAAGCAGCTTATGAAACCATCCTCGGCATGCAGCAGGGAGGAGTTCAAGCCTGCGCTAAGCACTTGGTAAATAAGTGAGTCGGCCTTAAGCGTATCTGATACCGCTCTTTAAATTATGATCTAGTGAACAAGAACACAAGCGAACGACGTCGAGCTCGGACGTTGACGATCGCACTCAACATGAGATTTACACTCATCCTTTCCTAAGGAGTATTATGGCTGGTGTAACGAGTATCATGTGCAGCTATAGTGAGTTCTTTGTACTCTTTTCCTCTTGATATGTTGTCTAAGCTTTCTGCAGACCTCATAAATGGAACTTATGCCTGTGAAAACGAAAAAGTTTTGAACGACATCGTCAAACGGGAATATGGCTTCAGAGGATGTGAGTACACATGTCTTTTGAATCGGCTGCTCACCCTGAAGGCAATTTAATACAGATATTATGTCCGACTGGCAAGCGTAAGGACATCAGTTGCTCAACCGGGACTTGTATCTTACATTTGATGACAGCACTCATTCTACTATATCTGTGGCTACCGGTCTCGATGTGAGTCTAACATTTCTTTTCCCTTAGATTCATTCTCAAGAGGTTGTAAGATGACCATGCCGGGAGATATTACATTCAATAGCGGGACCACATATTTCGGAGCAAATCTGACTGCCTATGTTAGGAACGGAACTATTCCCGAGGAGCGTATTGATGACATGGGTAAGGGTCTTTGACTGCCGCTAACGAATTCACGAGTTAACCCGCTTTCTTGTAGCCACCCGCATTCTGGCAGGGTGGTATATTCTCCGACAGGATGCGCCCAATTTCCCTACGACTAACTTTGATGCCTTCCGTCCCGATGATGATTCCGTCAACGAGCACATTGATGTTCAGGACGACCACGATAAAGTTGTTCGTCAAATCGGAGCAGCGAGTATCGTCCTCCTGAAGAACGAACGAAATGCCCTTCCGTTGAAAAAGCCAAGGAGCCTTGTGCTTATTGGTAGCGATGCTGGCCCTGGTCGTGCTGGCCCCAACCAGTTTGGTGACCAAGGTGGCTTGGATGGAGTCCTCGCGATGGGATGGGGCTCTGGAACCGCTAATATGACCTACCTTATTACTGTGCGTGCCCTTTCCTTTCTCTTCGAGGACTTCTTTTGACGGAAATCCCAGCCGCTCGACGCAATTCAACGACGTGCGAGGCAGGACCATACCAGCGTCTTTTGGCTCTTGGATGATTTCGACCTTCCGAGGGCTGGTAATGTTGCAAGGAAGAAGAGTGCTGCTCTCGTTTTCATTGCGGCTGACTCTGGAGAGGACTACATTACTGTTGACGGTAACGAGGGAGACAGGTGAGCTTCGCCCTAGGCAAGTGTGGGTCAGGGAAGTGCTGAAATATTCGAATTAAAGGAAAAACCTCACCGCGTGGCACGGCGGGGATGCCCTTGTCCAAGCAGTGGCTGCTCAAAATAATAATACGATTGTCGTTGTTCACAGTGTTGGACCCCTGATTCTGGAACCCTGGATTGATCACCCCAATGTCACTGCAGTTCAGTTCTTTTTTTTTTTTAATCTCCGATTCTGAATGCTGATGGTTTCCTAGGTTGTTTGGGCTGGAGCACCCGGACAAGAAGCCGGCAACTCACTGACCGACGTTTTGTATGGCGACTGGAATCCTTCTGGGAGGCTTCCTTATACCATCGCTAAACGCCCTGAGGATTACCCTGCTCAAATAATCACCGGAAATGGAATTCCCGACATCATTTCTATTCCGTATACCGAGGGACTGAACATAGATTATCGGCACTTTGATACCGTGGGTTACACCGACCTCTAATTGGGAGATAGTGCTGATACTCTGCGCAGAACAACATTAAGCCTCGTTACGAATTCGGTTTCGGTCTAAGTTATACGAAGTTCGAATACTCGGGACTATCCATACGGAGGCTTCCAACGAACGGAGGTGATGTCAACGCAACCCAACAATGGGATCAGGGCAAGGCGAGTCCGAATGTGGAAGGGGGCTCTACTGCAGCCTGGTCCGTACTCTCTCAAGGGCTTGAGCAAAGTTCTCAAATTGACATGTTTGCACAGGCTCCACCGTCCCGCGTATGAGGTGTCTTTCACCATTAAGAACACTGGGGGCGTCTTTGGTGCCGAGATACCCCAACTCTATATCAACTTCCCCCAATCTTCTGGCGAGCCGCCGTCCGTTCTGCGTGGCTTTGACTCCGTAACAGTTAGCCCCGGGCAGAGTCAGAAGGTAACCTTGCCCTTGTCCAGGTATGATCTGAGTATCTGGGATATAACGGCCCAGGGCTGGAGGAGGCCCAAGGGAACTATTCGTGTAACGGTTGGTGCTAGCAGTCGTGATGCACGATTGAAGGGAACCTTGCCTGGAAGTATTTGATTTTATTTGGAAAGATACCAGAACACGCTTAGAACGATGACTATGATTTTGGACTGTCCTTGATCATGGACTTCGATACTTTTGTTACCCATACCTGCACCTGTGTGTACCTTGGGCTGTAGTGGCTCGATATGGACTTGATACCATGATGCGTGTAGAAAAAACCAGACATAAATATACCTCTATAGCCGCGGACGGCATGGATGAAATAGAAATAGATACAAAATCGACCATAGGGCATGGATCGACGAGGTTAGTGTGGAGATCGGGTGCTGGAAGGCGCAAACGCCCATCCATCACCCTCTCTCCACTAACCCCGACATTTCGCCTCCATTTGGATACTCTCCCCTTCACCCTCTCGACACCCCGAGCCTTCAACTCCATTCCTAACCACGTTCACCAAAACCAGCAAGTAACCAGCGAGTATTGATGACCCTGGACCCGCTTTTCGAGATAGCTGGTGCAACCAACGTAGCCGATGCGCATGCGGGCACCCGAAACCCCTAGCATCATGGATAAGTTCCCTTTTCTTTCCCCTCCGTTTTCGTTTATTTCCAATTTCATGCTCGATTTCTCTTGGCCTCAACGTCGCGTCGAGCACTACTCCTTTCGGTTCTCCTTGATCGTAGGTACAGTCTCATATGAATACGGTCATGTATCTAGGAGACCAGGAATACAATCCCCTCTCTACAACCCCTATCAGCTGGGTCGAAGCCTCGTCAGACAGATGCTGACGCCTGGCATCTTTTCTCTCGCCGGAGAACCATACTCTCTTCAATAGCATCTACGTTGAGAAAAGAACATGTTTAGAGGAATTTCCAGTCAACCTTGATGCGACCGAGATCCTTGCTAGCCAAGCGAGAGAAGGCACTCGGGGAGAGGTCAATATCGTTGGCGCCACAGCCAGGGCATTTGTCGACTACAGTGGCTCGGACGTATTTGCCTTTGTCTGTAAGGATTGAGTTCACTGAACAGAAAGACGATAGCACGTGGAATGAAGAATTCACAGTTTACACCAATCTTCTTGAAGCACAGGTTGCCTTTCCCGTATTTAGCAGTTGGAAGAGCAACGATGAGTTCACTGGCTTCGTTGGTGCGGCCGCAAGCACCGAGCTGTTCATACTCTGATGTCAGGAGTGATAATATGGGCATCCTCATGTGACGCACGCCAGGATCGTAGTACGTAGCTGAGAAAATTGTCAATCGATACTGGGACATGTAGCGTTAAAGAAACCCGAGCATACCGTCGCCTTTGAAAGCACTGGTAGGAGCGGACATACTAGGAGAGGCGAGAGTAAGAACGAGTAAGGCATTGAACAACTTCATTGCGTAGTGTTTGATCTGGAGAGATGGTTTGGTGCTGGAATCACTCGACGTCGGTCGGGTATGGGAGCGGGAGAATATTGAACAGAATTTATGTCGATGACAGGCCCAGACAGGGAGGATCGGCTAGAGAGAGGTGAAAAGCGCAGTCTGGGTTATTGCGGGATGTGAAGCTGCGCTGGACACTGTTTCGGATGATATCAGTCTAGGAAATTGCAGTGGTCGTAGGTCTCAAATGTCCGCAGGTCATCAATGATGGTTTTTGCCTCACTAAAAGGAATGACTTAATGTAATTAGTGACTTGCATTAGGCCGCGAGGCATGATCCATGGCGCAAGTGCTCTTCCTGATGTCCCGACTTAGCGGCTGCCGCAAGATTGGCGGTGATAGAATCATCGACTGTAGAGATGTCCTGGATATTAGTAGTAATTTTGGACCACGAGATCAAGAATACTGGATTGTCGAAGTTAATGACGAAAAGTGTGCCTGTAGGACTTGGTGCTCGTAATCCCGAGGCGGTCCCCAGGTTGGATGTGAGTTCGACTGCTTCAACAAGAGCCTAACTTGAGCTCTTGAGATATATCGCTTATTTATTTTATTCCACATTTTTGGAAGCAAGAAACTAGGTATGGTTTTCAACCCAAGCGAGGCAGGTGTACCTGTAAGAAGCCAGAAGTTTCGAGTCAACGTCAGTGAACATGCGGGGAAAATGCGGGAAGTTGTTGCCTTGTTATATACGGCTTGAATGAAAGTTTCAAGGCCGGCGATTTAGGGGCCGGGCTGGTATGAAGTAGAGGAAAACACGACGCGAATCGGGCGCGCCAAATAAAAAACGCGTAAGACCACACACTTAATGAGTTGTTTGACCTTGTTTTCAAAATTGCTGTTAATAGCCTCACCCGTGTATGCTCCTTCATCCCTGCCACCTTGGACGCACGTATCGTACCTTTTGTCGTAATGTCAGACGGCCAGCGCAGTGGGCGTTCAAGTCTCCTGGATGTACTCGACCAGTCCATCTTTGGGGGAATCGACACGAGGCCCCAGGAGTCCCCTCGAACACAACCACAGCCTCTATCTTTCTCCTCGCCGGCCGATGCTGAGGGATTGCCGGATACCCCAATGGACTCGCAAACCATTTTTGAAAGTGCGCTGATTGAATGTTTACCCTTCAGAGCACCGCTGAATCCCCCTAGTGACGGACCTTAAACCTCCACAACCTTTTCCATCTGCCTCTATTCCCCGTCGACGCGAGTTCTGTTTAAACTATGACAGGGATACCCCTCTGAAGAAGATTGATATCGGAGGTCCAGACCAGGAAGAGAAGTGTGTGAAGCTTCTCTATCGCGTTCTCCTCCTAACCCTTACCGGCAGGCTCGCCGAGTTCGTCACAAAAGCCATTGATAACGTTAATCATGGCTTAACTGTAAACCGTGCCATAGAAAAGCTTGGACTTCAAAGGTGATGTATTGAATCGCGAAACTAACCATAGCTCCTCATTCCCCTTTAGCAAGCAGGACTATCTACCCGGACTTGAAGTCCGCTTACTGGCTCACCAGGCTATTGGGGTGGCATGGTAAGTACCGAATGCCCTTTCGAGTTGTACAGCTAATTAAACGGTCGTTCAAATTTCAGGATGTTAGAACAGGAACGAGGGCCGCATCGCGGTGGAATATTGGCGTGAGTAGAACTCACTCAACATGCTTCCATTCAACACTGAGAGGTTTTAGGGATGATATGGGTCTCGGTATCTCTCTTCTTATTTTCCCCTTAAGTCAACTCATTCAATCAAGGTAAAACTGTGCAAATGATTGCCACGATGGCCAAACATTTGCCTGATGCTGATGAAAAACACCGAACTACCCTCATTGTTGTTCCAGCCGCATTGCTTCAGCAGGTGATCCTCACTCTTCTCGACTTGTTGTACCATTGACTGAAAGCGTTGTTAGTGGAAAGATGAGATAGAGGCTAAAACGAATGGGTTATTCTCGGTACATATACACCACGGCAAAGATAAGCTTAAGGTTCGGTTAATTCATACATTTTCTCAGAACAGGATTATAATCGCCCACGCAGACTTCGTCTGAAGTTAAATCAAAGGATGTGAGCCAATTACTCAGGTTAAATGGTGACAAGAATATTCTCATAGCCTTGCCTCGTAGATCGTTATCACGTCATATCAGACGTTGCACACAGACTTCCATTGTCCGTCAGACGTTGACCCCGAGGATGAGTATAACTGGCTTGTCAAATATGGGTAAATCTGGAAACACTTCTGCGAACAAACCTGACTTGTTCGCATCTAGTGGACCTTTGGCGCGTACCAAATTTTATCGTGCAATCGCCGATGAAGCCCAATTTATACGCAATAGGTCATCGCTCGCTACAATATATCCAACCTATCCTTACCATCATTATTCAGGGCGACGCGTGCCAGTGTTTGTCTAGCCTATGTTCGAGCCAAATACCGGTGGATGTTGACTGGTACGCCGGTTACGAACTCCTTGTAGGTGTCCTCCACCGAGACATCATTTACCCATGACTTCACCATTCTCAGAGCAGATCTCTATGGCTTGCTTCGGTTTGGTCGCTTCCGGCCATGGAATGACTGGGATAGCTTCAATGCACACATCGTAGGTGGTATTCCGTTCTACTGCGTGGACTTGTGTACCTAACACTCATGGCTTTCACCACAGGCAAAAGTGCAACTAGAGGATGCACTTCTCGCAGGTATATTAGTTCGCGGCGGGTTTGATTTGGAAAATGAATAATCAACTCTCCACACAGGAACTCGAGCCCAGGCCATCCTGAAACCCATACTGCTGCGCCGAACCAAAGAGTCTGAAATCGAAGGAGTACCAATCCTCCAGCTGCCTCCAAAAGATGTCGAACTCGTCAAGTTGAAATTCTCGGATGCAGAACGAGGAGTGAGTGTGCCTTATGAATTCTCATCGCTTCCGATGTGACAAACCCCTTATTAGATCTACGATTCCTTCGAAAAGCAAAGCAAGATCACGATCAATAAGTTTATTAGGAATAACACCCTTCTCAAATCGTAAGCGGGCTGGTACTCCGACGTAGCGTCCTTCACCCTGATATTTTGCGTCTCTTTCTCACAGGCATCATATAGTCTTGGTCAGTGCACTCACCCACTCTGAATGCACATGC
The DNA here is from genome assembly GCA_018524415.1 of Podaxis rugospora. Classification (NCBI taxonomy): domain Eukaryota; kingdom Fungi; phylum Basidiomycota; class Agaricomycetes; order Agaricales; family Agaricaceae; genus Podaxis; species Podaxis rugospora. The sequence continues at coordinate 22,023 of JAEUWL010000302.1, forward strand.
TCAAAAAAATATCAGGTCATGATTCTGAGGTTGAGGCAATTGTGTTGCCATCCATATCTCATTCTTGTAGGTCGTTAAGATATCTGTGTCCATCCGATATCTGATGGGCTTGACAAGTCCCAAGCCGAGGATTTTGCCGATCCCACTGTCCTTGTCGCTGATGAATGCGCCAAGGAGCTAGCACGAGCAAGAAAGGAAATAGGACCAACCATTGTCGCTGAGGTTCGTTCCATCTTTGCTATTACGCAGCGCGATCGCTGATTTCGGGACAGGTCAAGAAACGGTACATTGTTTACCTCCTCTTATCTGGCTACATTGAAATCGTTTTGTTAGGTTTCTATTGCGGAAGGCTGCCAATGAGTTATCAGATGTTGATGATGATACCGACATCTCTGGAGTGTCCGAGTGCCCGAAATGTGGTGACAGTGGGTCATATGTTCAATGCGTTTTTGCCAGTATTTATGCATGTTCGAAGTGTTGTTTCCTGACAATGGTCGCATTCTCAGCTGTGGTCATGAAATCTGCTTTGGTTGGTTTCCTCTTGACAATAATTTTACTTAGGTTGACTTCAATGTAGATTGCTCGTTAACACTCAAGAATTCAGCCTTTGATCATGACGGTATCTTGTAAGTTGCTTCTTTTCGACTTCCTCTGTACAATTGCTCACACACCTCAGTGGTTTCGGTAACGAGTCGCAAAACGAAGCTGTAGAAAAGGCGTATGAGATGGCTCAAACTAAGGGCTGGCGACCTTGTGAGTGTCTGTTTCTGCATTTGGGTGGTGTGGTCGATTAATGCCCCGGTAGGTCCAACTTGTGGCAAGATGGTCGACCTTGGACCGCAGAAGACGTTCAAGTGGGCAGCTTTCGAACCGTCGGATCAGGAGCTCCGCAACTACGCGCGGTCAAGGAAGGACAGCAAGGCAAAGTTGGCTCGTAGAAGCCGTGAAGCAGCCATTTCAAATAGTTCCCTTGGGCCGTCTACTACCAGGTCTACTCCAGTTAAGGACATTTTGGAGCTATCGGACTCAGAAGATGACCTCCCCTCTTTCGAGACTCTGGGACCGGCTACAAAACGGTTAAAGAAGAGCGTACGTACTTGCGGTTGCTTACCATCGACACTGGCACTCATGGACTACATCATAGCATCAACCAAGTTCAGATGAGGATGCCCGGAGTGCCCTTGCTCCTCCGAAGCCCAAAAATAGTCGGGAATCTGCCTTAGCTGCTGGATCGTCACCAAGTAGGAAGGCGAGCGGCAGCGGGAGGGACGGTGTCTCGGCCGACACTATAAAGACCTGGTCTCGAGGGAACAACGATATGGTCCCCAGCACGAAAATGCTCGAGATGGTCAGGCTATTGAAAGAGTGGGAGACGACGGGTGATAAGACTATTATCTATTCCCAGTGTGAGCAGAACCAGGATCCTTAGCCGCATATAAGTCATGCTGATCGTTTACGTCTTTTGCAGGGACTTCTATGCTAGATCTTATTGAGATTGTATTCTCTCATCATGGCATCGACAGCGTCAGGTTCGATGGAAAGATGGATAAGACTTCCAGAGACAGGGTTTTGGCTCAGTTCAAACAACCTGGTCGACCAAATGTTATTTTGATCAGGTAAGCAAATTCCTACTATTCTGCGTAGCGAAGTTTCTAAAGAGCACAACAGCACAAGATGTGGAAGCGTTGGGTAGGCAAAAGTTGATTCGACAGCGCAAACTCGTGATAAATTGACTCTCCCATAGATTGAATCTTGTCGTCGCAAATCGCGTCATTAAGTGAGTCACCAAGAGGGTTTCTGTTTTTCATATCCTCACCACCCGACGTCACCTTACAGTATGGATCTCTCGTGGAATTATGCGGCTGAGTCGCAGGCCTATGATCGGTGAGCACCCCTAATCTATGTGCCATGTCATCGAAACTGACACTGAGACTTCAGATGTCATCGTATCGGACAGGAGAAAGACGTGTTTGTGAAGCGCTTGGTTGTGGAAGACACTATCGAGGAGCGGTGCGTATCGAACACAGTCTGGTGGGATGTATCCGTAACTGAGCGATGACGATAGTATGCTCAAGCTACAAGATGTCAAGATGGGTGAGTTAACCTCACATCCCCCGATGGTTGAAGTTGTAGTTGACGCTATACTCCTAGGCCTATCGGACGCCGCTTTAGGAGAAGGGAGCGGAATCAAGCTTAGTAAATTGAGTGTTAAGGACATCAAATATGTAAGCAGCCCGTATCCATTCACCCCAAGATCCCTTCACTCATGAGACCCACTCTAGCTTTTCGGAATGACGAAGCCTAAACCGACCAAGGATGTTGATCGCGTCACCGTGGAGTTCACGGATCGTTCCTAATCCCATACCTGATTCTGTTAGTTCTGTACCGTACACGGTTGTATTGACATGCACTCCAGCTTTACGATATAACTTGTATTTAGTACATTTGCTTATTTTCATAGCATTGTATGATATACATAGTTAACCACACTTTAATCGCAAACTTTGTTTATTACAACACGCCCAAAGTCCTGGAGAGCGACAGAAGTGAAAGAAATCAAGAACTCTAAGGTGCCACAAAGATGGCTCACAGCAACATAGCCGCCATACCAGCAAGTAACCCAGCAGCTAGACCCTCGGGACTAGTTGCGCCAGTCGCGTAAGCGGCGTTGGCGGTACCAGTGCCACCAGTTTCGGTCGTGGGACTGGCAGTGACGGTAGACGTCTGCGTCGCAGAAACCGAAGTGGAGATGACGCTAGTCGTAACCGTCGATTGCGCGGGGGTAGAAGTAACAGTGGTTACTCTACAACATTTTTCATTGGTCTAAATCACTCTGCAAATCATTTGGATTAAGACTTACGCTGCAGTCGGAGTCGATGTTTGAGTAACGGTCGTGCCAGCGGGTGACACATTGGTGACCGTCTCCGTGGTCTGAGCTTGCACAGTAGCAATAATGGCAAGGAGAGTAGCGAGGCTGATAGTGGCGGTAGACTTCATTTTCGGAAGACGAAAAAATTAGTCAGTGGATGTGGGTTGTATGTCAGACGCCGCAGATGGGTTTTGCACCAGGGTCATTTTATATGCTGGGGGAGTTTCCATCTTCGATCGGTCATCGTCATCATGAAGCGGCTAATAGCCTGGGGCCACCGTCTCACAATGAAGCCAGGCAATCTCTTCTCTCCTGTTGTTAGTGAATAATATCCAGCTATCGGGCCGTCCTGGACGACATCAAGCCCGAATATAACTGTCAAAGCGCCCCATAGCACGAGTTGCGACGTTGAACACTGAATACCTGAGGGCTTACGACCATCTGTCTCCCAAATCTGCGACAGATATATGTGGATATTTATAGCAGTAGTAAAGGAGACCGTCAACTCACCACTGCAATGTCCCATTTAGGGAAAAGGTCTCAGTGCTATTCCTTAACTGTGCCGAGTAGAAATTCAGGCGGCTGCGGGCGGGATATGAGAGATAACGAGCGATTTGATCGCATTCATCGTGAGGCTAGGCGGCTTCTGGGACTTGAAGCTCCAAGCGAGACCAAGGAGACCTGCAGTCGCTGGATGAAGGGTAAAGATTGGCGGTGACAAGAATCGGAGATACGCTCTCTGATCGACGGCCAAAAGCCGGAGCAAGCAACCTGTCGTTGCTCATCCAACCAGTACCGATGACACTAGATCGATGCGTCCCTTTCATTTCGCGACCCTCGGTCATGATAATCGATTTTGGGACAGACATGCACTAGTAGACACAGCGTCAGGTAAATGGTGTCCGTATGCAAAGTTCGTTAGCTCTCAGTTTGTCGACTCATTAATGCTCCATTATTATTGTCCACAACATGCAAAAGGGTTCTGGGAACGAGTGACGGGTACAAGAAGCTGAAAGATAGTCAGAAATCGAGTTCCATTGCAATGGAATCAAGTCAACTCACTAACAGTCTGTCAAGGAGTTACCACCAAGAGGAATCCGAGCATAACAGCCCAACCCAACCGAATGCCAGTCCCACTATACAAGACCATCGGACTATTGGCTCCATTGCTCACCGTTCCTGAGTTCACTGCCACGGCGCTAGGAGTTGGTGAAGGTGTCGGGATCGTCAGGGGATCTGGCGGTATCACGGTTTCCACTGTCACCTCAACTACGGTAGAGGATATTGTTGCGACAAAGCTCGCGGGAGGGGTAGATGTGAACGTTTGCGTTGTCGTACTGCTAGGGACCGTGCTTGTTGTTGTCGAGGATTCGGTTATGGTAGAGACGACCCTATTCGACAAATATCTGAGATAGTCCATCCTCGCCAGGCAGGAAGGAAACCTACAGTGGTACACCCAAGCGCGTGGTTATAGATAAGGGCCGAGGGAGAGTGGTCGAAAATAGCAGCGAAGATGACAACGGCGGCGGAAGTTGCGGGGAAACATTCGGGGGACTGGTGCTTTGAGGACCTGGTGCACCCTGTGCGAGTTGTCGAGGTAAAGAGGCAGGTGTAATGACTGGTACCGCGGCAACCAGTGCAACGCCAAAAAGATAAACCAAAACCAAAAAACGTTGGATCATGGACTGTTTAAAACCTACTGAGTGCGAACACAAGAGCCACACAGGTAGCACCTACAGAGGAACAAAAAGCAGGCGAGGGTATCTTTAAATGAATTAAGCCTGCGTGCAGACCAGCAGAAGAAAGGGAAAACGGGACGGAGGAAGAGGGTAAAGGGGAGTCGCGAAGGAAAGGGAAGAGGCGCGGCCCACACTGGTGCTACCTCGTTGTGATGGTATTTAGAAGTGTATCATAGCCTCCATATTGCTGTTTCCAATCATGATCCTGAAGTACCACGCATGATCGAGCTGCTTGTCCAGATATTGAAACAACCGTCTCGTTCATTGTGGGGAAGGGGGAAACAATGATGGTTATATTATCAGTAAAGATATCATAACAGGCTAGATGGCGAGTGGGGAAGTGTAGTGTTGCCATTGGTGCAGATGAGGGTGGCAAATGATGGAATATCTCATCAGGTGGGAAGTGAAGTGGAGTGTTGATGGATATATGATGGTCGTTGTGGTGCATGGGCATGGTGAGAAATTGGCAGCTGTGGGTATAAAGTCGAGAAGTTGAGGGAATGCCGATATGTACAGGAACGAGAAAATTCTGTGATTTGATCAGTGGTGCTCGGGAGTAGAAAGATGAATTGATGCAGAAGAAAAGGTGCCAGTATCGACTTAGCACCCGCCGCTCTGCAGTCGGTTCTTTGGCCAGTCGTTGCGGTAACTTTCGGTGTTCCAGAGCGTCAAGTTTGCATCACTGTATGCGCGCTGATACCTATTCAAGCGGAAACAATCACGGGGCAACGATCGAAAGAAACCAGAGAACGTACGTTTCAATATATTTGGAAGTTGGAAAGTTGGGCGGGTCACAGCCGACGTTGACAGCATCCTTTGGTTGGTAGACGCGGATATAGTCAATGCTCATAACTGCTGGCATCGTCAGGTGGTCGAAATCAATAGCGCCGAAGTTCGGTGAGAATCCCAAATTGGCGATTATGTACTAGGGTTTGGAAATTAAACTCGCCAATTCACACACGGAAGATCGTAATCGCGGACGAACCATCGGTTCCTGTGGAACAGCACGAGCATGAATTTCTGTCAGAGGATCAGCACCCATTCCAGGTGCCATCAAGCTCCATGCTTGTTTTCCATTGTTGATCCAGGTGATATATGCATCATCGAATCTGTTACAGTGGTAGATTCAACGTTCAGGGGAAAAGAAAGCGCAAGGTCAGAAGGAAATTTACCCAGGTTTATACTCAAACCCGTAGACCGCAAAGCACCCCTTCCCCAGCTCGTAGCAGTCCTGGTCAGTCACTGACAAACCGCTAGTAGTTTGCTGGTATACACCTAGGGAAATGTTTAGCAATTGTGGACTGCATTTGTGGACGTGGAAATAACGCACCGCCGTGGTACGCATTAAGCTCAGTGTTCTCTGCATCATAGATGATCAGATTGTCTGAATTGTTCAGCCACTTGTATCCCGCCTTTTTGGAAGTAACATGATCAGTGGCGAATGAAACGATTATGAGTGGTGAGAAACTCTCACGTTGTATGGTGCCCACTGTGCCGATTGTGAAACCTTGCCAACACCATTTTCAACAGCAGCTTCGAAGACATCGATTTCTGGGGCAGCCCGACCAACGTAGCTTCCATCCGACCGCACCGGACCAGGATGGGATTCTCCAGGACAAGTACAAGCAGCTGTGTACAAACCAATATCAGGCTCAGACTGTCGGACCCGGAGGGCAGTGATGGTTCAGCTTACACAGACGCTGTCCAGGTAAAAAAGACTAAATGCAGGACATCAAAAATCTTTTCGTTGTATCGACGAATCTAATTTCAGATTCTACTCACCAATACGCCATCCCACATAGGATCTCCGCCAGTGAACGCCGCTTCTGGAGTTCGTGTTCCCGGATATGTTTGATTTGGAAGCGTTCCGACATCGCAGGCATCATACGTATATGGCCACTGTTCCGCGGGGTTACATGCCGTATAATTAACAAGTATGATCAGAGCTTACCAAGCCTTCCAAACTTGCACCATATCCAGCACGTCCTAAATTTCAATGAAGGTCAAGAGATATCGCCATTCCACTACTCAAAGGCAGCCGTACCTAGATTGCCCATAGCCCAACTATTTTTGGAACAAACAACAAAATCAATACTCATGATCAGTGGAGAGTTTTGTTGAAACTTACACAGCAGGCCACAAACCACTGATGATGACAAAAATAAATTAGCGCTGCAGTCGAGACACTTGAAAACGAAGCACAAGGGGCCCGCGTGATCCGAAGAGTTGCGAACACATACTTGATTTTAGGAGATCCCGGCAACGTCACCGAGGCTGTGGATATCATGAACAAAAATGAGCAATTGTGGAGTGGACTTGATGAAATTGGAGCACGCACTTTCCAGCAAACCGCCAGTAAAACAAAACTTGTTCCTAGAAATACGGACATCAGTATTGTAACGCAGATATTCATGTCGTACATACCAAGATTGTATCTTCAGTTATAGGCTTGAGTTAATTGTTGATTGAACAATGTGCAGGTGACCACTTACCATACCAGATCGATACTGCATGTTGTGGTTATCCGCAGGGTTGACCTTCGACAAACTAAGTCGCAATGCACCATCCTTTGTCGTTGCTACAAAACCATCGTCAGTGCACTCTCCAAAGCTGACGCTAACCAACAATGAACCTTGTTGAGGGTCATACCACTCCAAATCATTCTGCCATCACTCCTGTTAACTCGCTATCATGAGAAGGGAAGAGCGTTCTGTGGCTCACAGTTCCCCAATAATGCAGATCCACCGCCTCCCAATACGGATCATCACCTGGATAAAACGATCTTCCATCCTCATTGAACTCATCTGAGAACACCAATATCAGTTCTTGATCGGGATACATGAATGATTTCTTTGTGTGTGCATCCAGTGGTGTGTCTCTGTCGATAAGTCCGAAATTCCCTGGCATTTCGGGAACTTGGCCGGTGGCGTTGATTCCTCCGAGGTTGAAGCCTCCTTGATTTGTCTGTTTCGGTTTGAGGAAATGCTGGAGCAGGGGAAAGCCTGGAAAACCATCAGTTTCATCGTCCGCATAACGGGAATTAAAAGCGGGTGCTTACCGGCACTATAAAGTGGTATATTAGTGTCGCAATCAGGTATACGAAATTAGGAAGCACTCACAAAAGCATCAACATCGCGGCAATGAGTAGGAACAGACACCCCAAGTTTGCAATACCACGACTTGTAAAGATTGTACCTCCCTTGTCGGACTTTCTATCCCTTTTGGGGTCGGGGTTGTGGAGATAGTCGTCAGGTTCGGGCGAATTTATCAAGAGTGGTGTACCCCATGCGTGAGGGGAAGGTGACAATGAATACTATAGGTAGAGGTACCTCAGTGGATAAATCACGGTGGGAAGCGATGAAAAATACCTTCTCAGTGGTCGACCCCTGCACGAAGATATCATTTTAGTATCAGTGAGGTCAGAGAAGAGACGGAAACATACCGCGTTACTGTTTAATCGACTCAAGCTGCTCCCTTCAAGACTACCGTCCAGGGTACCTATACGAGTCGTGGTGTTGGAAGAGAGGAGGGCTTCAAAAGTTGTAGCAGTGACGCGGTTTGGGACAGGTCTGTCGGTTAACGATACCATATTGCCGACGTTGCACTATTGTGAGATTGGGGAGGATGAACGTCGGAAGAAGGGTTAAAGGTCGGGAGAGATGCAGGTAGAAAGGAGGCAGCGGAGAGCTGGAGGAGTCCAAGGAGAACGAAAAATGAGTGTGTAGGCTGGTGAGTGGTGCAAGCAACCCAACCAGAAAAGTTGAGAAGAGCGACAACGAAAAGAGGAAAGAAAGTGACAACAAGTAGTCGCAGTACTGTTGGCTCTCTGGTCAGCTGAAGGCGCTAAAGCCTCAATGGAGTGCAACGACAGAGTTGAACTGGCTTTGAACTCAAAGCCGAACAGGTGCTGGCACGATTGAGGCTATTTTGCCCAAGAGTTCACGTAAATTCTGCGCATGTGTATACCTAGTATACCGTTATAATTCAATTAATGTGTCTGTAAATGGACATTCAGGGGGCGAGGGAACCACTGACCCTGGCATTAACCCGAGAGATCATCTTGGACATGTGGGTAGTGCTGAGCTGGTAGCTGGCTGGTAGATCTCTGGTCATTGACTCTGACGAGTTATCTTTCTACATGCAAGTGATTCAGCGACGTTATTCGCAAATAGTTTCAATCTCAAGCGAGGCAGAAAATGTCTTACTCGACAACCTCCGTACTGTCAAGTCTGTGTTGTAAGTGGCCCGAAATTTCGTCACCTTATGACCAACCCTAGGCACAAAATCCATATATTCTTGTTGCCAGACTTCCAAGGCAACATATGCAGAAGTGGAGTCCACGCGAAATAAATTCTCGTTCTTTTTTCTTTTTTCTTTTTTTCTTTTTGTCTGGTGAAAGCCCGAAAAACGAGTTGGAGTAAAAATACTCCAGTGGGTTAATGTGACCCTGACAACTATCACAAATCTAGACTGGTAGGGTTGGAAACCGTCACCAACTTGGTATGTAAAATCCAATTTCGCACACGACCTCTGACCGGATCACTAGCCCAACCCTTTGCAGCTCGCGCTTTGACTCTCGACTTCGCCTGTAGAGGGCGCAGACAATGCAGGGAAATGTTCTTCTTGCAACTTCCTGACCACATACACACAGCCATTCCCAATGGCTCAGAGTGGCTCTCCTCGCAGTATCAGCTTGCGCAGTTTCAATTGCTCGGGCTTTGGCAGCGCCTAAAACCCTGCTAGGGTCTCTGGACCTGTTTACTCGTCCCTGTACGTTCTCTTGTCCGCCAGGCGGACACATACTATCATTGATGCCTGTTGGCCACCTTGCAGTTCTTCTCTTTCTCTTGCACATAGTCTCCCCAAACTTGACATGTATATAGTACTTACACTAGAGAACATGATTGTACAAAAATATTTGGAGATACTCTCTGCGTAATGTCAGAAAAACAATAATGGTTAGGGGAGTGAGCTTCTGAGGTAGTGATTTTACCATTAGGTTTGTAGATCTTTTCCGATCCTATGAAGGTTTCAGCACAGTTTTTGGCATGGTGTAGGAACCATACCAGAGAGTGTGTTTAGCCCAGTATCTTCACAAGGGCTCGAGGAATACCAGGATTAGTTTGAGGACTGGGATATGCATGTGACAAAGGGTGCATGATTTAGCGACATGGTCGACTCGACTGTGACACAGCTGTGACCTTGATGGTTCAGTTGACTTGTGCTCATCGGAACTGTTCCGACATGGTCACCTGGCAAGATAAAATCCTAAAAAATTCATATATGTTTACCGAAGACATTTCCGCATATGTATGCGAGATTTCAACGGAAAATACGCCATTACTAAGGAGTAAGAGCATGCATATCTGAAAAGTGACCAAAAGGTGCTCAATGATAGTACATGCAATTACTACAAGGTCTGGTGTTCCTCTGCTATTTATGTCTTGTGAACCCCTAACGTGGGTACTTTGTATGTATAGGCGACGGGACATCAGGCGCTCTCGTCGAAAGTAGATTGCTTGCCCAGGCACTGCCCCCTGCCAAGCCTGGGGAGGGACCTGGATATCCGGAAGATTCTCGCACCTGAAGTATGAGGTACCATCCTGGGTCGAGTTTGGGCGGTATACCCTCAATTTGCGACCAGTGAAACTAGGCTTCACTGGATCGATTGTGCGCGCTTTTCCAAGCAAATGCTGTATAGTATGTTCCGATGCGTAATATTAGCATTCTTATTCTCTGCAATCCAACAGACAACTGTTCTATATGTTTCTAGGATCATACAAGAGATGCAGGAAGTAACTCGAAATCCAGGGTTCCAGCCTACGTGAGTCATAGCTGACCGAGGACCATGTGTCCAACACGCCATCAAGAATGAACGGAATCATCTTGCGTAATTTCCGCAAGTTCATCTTCCTTCTTCTGTCGTCCAAGCTCCGCGTCAGGGGGTGCACCCGGCTCAAGAGGCTCCTTCGGATAACCTTCCTTTAAACCAATCGACCCGCTTTGTTTGATGCTATGATCTATGTTCTGTGAACCCTCAATCTCGTTAGCAGTTACGAGAAAAAAGTGTGAATAGATAACCGACTTGCGGTGGGTCCTTGTAATAATTGTCATTGATATTGTTCTTCGTAACTTCGGGACGACCGACGACGGAAAAGGACTTCTTGAAAGCTTCATCGGATTCGCGAACCTTTGGCATGGTAGTGTTCGTGTTGTGTCAGTTCGTTTGGGGGATTCAGCCTCTTCCAACGCAAAAGTATGAGACATATACGGGCTTGGCTCTGGGAATTGTTGTCAAATATGATGTAAGAGACTCCAACGGATAATGCGATGGTCTCGTAGGCACGGAATAAGACCATCGGGGCTTGTTCATATGGTGCTCTCACACCGCACATTGGAGAGGTGCGATAGCAAATCCAATTATGCGGGGATGGTGATCCGGGTATGGGAAAAGTGCGGGGAATTTATCAGATCAAGCGCAGGACACCTTGGTCTATTTATGGACTGGCACCCTGGCACCCTGACACCTGGCATCAGTCCTTGCTTTCTAACCAGCACATCCTCACCGCCCCTGCCTTTTGCCTATCTGGCTCATAGGCCGTTGTTCAACCGCGCGACTTGTTACCTTGGTGTACACCGCGCCCTTTCGCCATACCCGATTTTTAGGTAGTGGAACCTAGACTTGAACACGAAATTTTGATTAGGCTGCGATGGTAGGTTGCCCTTTTCTTGTTCGGTTCGGACCTTTGTGCTCGTTCGTCGCGGGAGATCAACACGAGAAATGTCAAGGTCTCCCTTCTATCGACCGCCACCGCTTCCGTCCGCTGCTATTTGTATTGCAACCTGTGAAGATGAAATGTTGACTCACATCGCTCCATTGTGTTCAGCCGACGCAGGTACAGAAACGACCTTCGACAACGGATGGACTCCAGACATCTCACATGGGCGTGGACAAGTTCCCGTCCTCCATCCCGCAAGACCCCATGCACCATCCGTCTTGTGACCACCGAGCCAAGTTTAACCTCCAACACCGGGAAGCTTTGAGGCTCGCCTTGGGAAGCATTCTGGCGCCCGTGAGTATTTTCTCTTTCGATTGGTAATGGAATGGCGTGCTCAAATGGCATTGCAGAAGCGCCCATCAATGCCTGGTTCGCGGTCCTCTTCGGGTACTGCGAGTCCTGCGTACTCTTTCTCAGGATCCTCTGGATCATATACACCCGCGACACCGCCAAGCGTACCCCATACACCTTCAGTGGATTCTCATGAACATCCGTACTCGAGGGTTCATCATCCACATCCGCATTATCATCCTGCACACCCACCCTCAAAGCTAGGCCGCGTGGTGAGTTTACATGATGCGATAAGCATCAACCTGGGCACTTACAATCCTTGATATAGGAGTCACATCCAAATGACTCACAGACAGACGCCACGGCTTCAATACCAACGTCATCAACACCTCCTGCTCAACATGCATCCCCACCCCACCCCTTAATTCGCAGTCGATCCCAAAACCCATCTAATCCGCCATCCTCTCGTACGAGTCCACGACTGCAACCCACGACTCCTCCCGTTATGCCTCCAGCAATAATAGTAACCGATACTGAAGACCTTGGTGCTTCGCTGCCGCCCCCAGCACATCCAGTGGCGACGAGTAATGGTGATGGAGCTAAGATTATTGCAGTGCAGGTTGCACAGGGTACGTCTACGTCTGATGATGTACCCTTGCCAGCTGCTGCTGGGACCCAGGCTGCCACTGCTGCCACGGCAGGAACGGGAACTCCGAATCAGAATCAATCTGGAAGTGGGCAGAGTGGGGCGGGAACGCCAAGAGCGAAATTCATTCAAACGCTGCAGGGTAAAAGCGCTTGGGATGCCTTGATTCATGGTTCGTTCTCGTGATGTTGATCGTCACCGAGCTGTATGAATAGTTGTATGTTGTTTTGCGCAAAAGGTACGTTCGAGAACGGGAGGACAATTCACCATGGTCTCGTTTACTTTCAAGTGTGGTGTTTTCTGTTTTGACGGCACCACACCCATCTCCTACCTACTCCTGACTTGTGATAAATAGTTTTGTTCCATCTGTCCTGTTCGTAGCATGTTATATGTATGTTGTATTCATAGTGCGTGGTTTTGAGCGCTGTATCACTACTCGTCAATAAGTGTTTGCCGTCCATTCGGCCATGTGAGGTTATGACGGTATTATAAGTCTCAGGATTTCGGCTATTTCCTCCGAATGACATGTCCCAAATCAGGAAATCGGATAACACTGAATTTGTGATTTAGCACTGACCACAATTTGCGTCAACTGCTATTCTTCTCCCTCGACCTTCTTGCTGCTCAGACTAATTTATAGCTAACTATCGGCTGGAAAGAACAAATATGGATCTGTATGATACGTACCAGACGCCTCTGTCCAGGTGAGTCGATGATGAACGAGACTGGTTGAATGGTGAGGTGAACTGATGATGGTTTGTTGTAGTCGCTACGCGAGCAAGGAGATGGCACACCTGTTTTCACCTGCTGTCAGTCTTTGACCAATGCTCATTAGTATTAAGGCTCTATGTGCAGGTTGGCTGACAATTTTCTCGGCTTGCAAAATAGATGCGCTTCCGCACCTGGAGGCAGCTGTGGCTCAACCTCGCTATTGCAGAAAAGGAACTTGGGCTGCCGATCTCTGATGAAGCTATCGAACAGATGAGGAACAATCTCGTCGGTTTTTTTTTTTACTTCCAGTATATACCTTATTAAATTCTGATTATTATCCTATAGGACCTGACCCCCGAGCAATTCGAGGTTGCTGCCATAGAGGAAAAGAAACGTAGGCATGACGTTATGGCCCATGTTCATACATTTGGGAAAGTTGCGCCCGCTGCTGCTGGTATCATCCAGTACATCATTTTAATTTTATTTACATCTTCCAGACTCTGATGACCTGTTTCTCCAAATAGCCTCGGCGCTACATCGTGCTATGTCACAGAGTACGTCCACTCCCACCTTCACTCATTCACTCACTCATTCGCCTTCAACAGCAACGCCGACCTCATCTTCCTCCGCATAGGCCTAACCTACCTCATCCGCTCTCTCGCCGTCCTCATCTCCCGCCTTTCCGCATTCGCAGCCGAATATCGCGCCCTCCCCACACTTGGTTTCACGCACTTCCAACCTGCGCAGTTGACGACTGTTGGCAAGCGCGCGACGCTGTGGGTCCAAGAGTTGTTATGGGATTTGAGGAACATTAGGAGGGTTAGGGATGATTTGGGTTTCAGGGGTGTGAAGGGTACTACGGGAACTCAGGCTAGCTTTTTGGCGTTGTTTGATGGTGATCATGAAAAGGTGAGTGGGAGGGGTTTGGTATGTGCGTGTTAGCAAGTTTCTGAATGTTTTGTCCTGGTTGCTTTCTTTATTTCTTCTTTGGTTAGGTTGAGCAACTCGACAAACTCGTAACCAAACTCTCCGGCTTTGATTATGCCTACCCTGTCACCTCGCAAACTTATTCGCGCAAGATTGATATTGACGTTTTGGCTCCTTTGGCGTCGTTGGGTGCTACTGCGCACAAGATTGCTACTGACTTGAGATTGCTCGCCAACATGAAGGTTCATTCCTGCGTGGTTGTGGTTTAGTGCGAGGTGTTAATGGACGGTTGTTGTAGGAAATTGAGGAGCCTTTCGAGTCCACGCAGATTGGAAGCTCTGCTATGGCATACAAACGTAATCCCATGCGCTCAGAGCGTGTTTGCAGCCTTTCTCGTCACCTCATGGTGCTCCACCAAAATGCGCTTATGACTTCGAGCGTCCAGTGGTTCGAGCGCACTCTCGATGATAGGTACCATCCCAACGTCTTCACCATAGAGATTGCTTATTATCCTTTCTTTGCAGTGCCAATCGTAGGATCACTCTCCCCGAGGCTTTTCTCACCGCCGACATTATCTTGTCGACTCTTCAAAATGTTTCCGAGGGTCTTGTTGTATACCCTAAGGTCATCGCTCGTCGCATTTCCCAGGAGTTGCCTTTCATGGCGACTGAGAATGTTATTATGGCCATGGTCAAGAAAGGTGGTGATAGGCAAGAAGCTCACGAGAAGATTCGTGTACGTATCAACTTCATCGCTCCGGCAAGGGTCAATGTGTAAAGTGAATGATTTGATACAATGTAGGTCCTCTCGCACGAAGCCGGGCACCAGGTCAAACAACTTGGCCTCGAGAACGACCTTATTGAGCGCATCAAGGCGGATCCGTACTTTGACCCGATCAAAAACCAGCTCGACGAACTCTTGAACCCTCACAGTTTCATAGGCCGTGCGCCGGAACAGGTTGACGCGTTTTTGAAGGAGTGGGTTGAGCCCGCCTTGGCGGACGAGGAAATTAAAGAGGCGATCGCGAGGAGTCAGAGGGTTGAGTTGAATGTCTAAAGTGGGACTTTTGGAAGCGAAGAAAAATGACTAGGGTAGTGTACAAACTACAGAACTGTATAATTATCTCCTCTTCAATGATATAGGACCGAAGGATGAAAAGAACAGAGAATATGAATTGTGTTATTCCTGCTGTTTTGAAAGCCTTTGCAGAAAAGTGGATTTTGATTCACCCCAGCCTTCAAACAGGAGAGTCAAGGACCAACTGCTGGTAGCATGTCAATCCCTGCTCGGATCCTTTCTCATGAAAAGGACTTTTCGTCAGGGTGAGCAGCCGGACTATACTTGCAGGGACATGACGACCATCGAGCCATCCGTTATCTAGGTGTTTGTGGTTGGTGTCTTCTCTTCTCATACATGAGCTTCTTGAGAAGCTGAATTAAATTCTAGGCAAAGGTATGATCTACCTGGAGAGCACCTAATCAAACCAAGAACCAGAATTACGGACAAAGAGGGTTTCAAGCGTCTTCGTTGAGGATATCTCTAAACCGCTACCCGCCGATGCCTATATCATCACCATCGGTCGCTGGGAGACTCGCGCAAGTCGACTGCTTATCACCACCATAAAGAACGTCTATGCGCAGCTAAGACTATATTTCCCTGTACGCATGTCGGGCGCAACTTCGACGATAAGGTGGGTTGTTACGACGATGACGATCCTTCAATATTTTTTTCTGACTGCATACAAAACACAGGCGGACCCTCTCCGAATCCAAGGGAAGCTACTTGTTCGATGGTAGTGCCCAGAAGCCCTTCTCCCGGAAATCCATCCCCAACGGTAGTTCTTATCGCCTTCCATTCGAACCGCATGAGTTCACGGTCCCGCATTTGAGACTCATGGTGTCCTCACGTATCCTGGACTACCTCATTACCTGCAACACGAATGCGTTTCCAATCTCATCGCCCCGCCCTGACCCGCCCAGTGGTTTGACAGAATCACTCCTTCATACGCTCATCTTCTACGAATCGACGTTTCAGTTTGGGGTGTTCTCGATGCTGTCGTCAGGCTATAAGTTGAAGGGTACGCTGCATAGCGTCATTTTGTGGACCCTTTTCCATCTGACAGTAGTGCCGAGGCTCCGACTTGTGATGGATGGTTGTCCAACACCACTGCCGTCTTATGCTCTCAGCGTTGTTCCTTCCTACTGAGGAGGTGGAGTGTGAGAGCGACAACACCTCAGAAAACACTGGACCTGCCGTTTATTAATACGGTCGATTTCTACCCATGGCCAGCGCGTTTTCTCTCATCTCTTTTGTAGAGGCAGGATGTCCTCTCAACAACCTGAATGCTACATCATCCTGGACGATGAAGATCTTTCTATCACGTACTCCATGATGACCCCATAATCCGTTATGATGCGTCCTGGCCAGGATGTTATTCCCTTGATGGTGGAAAACAAACCCCAGTTCACCTGGCAAGCCTCAGAGAGTGGTGGCTGGGTTCACCAATTGCTTTTCACAATCCCGAAAGTGAAACAAGGCGACTGTTACGTTTTTGGCTCTCGCGCTCGACTATCTTCTAATTCAGAATGGGACCATCCAAACACCCTCGCTGGAACTCGCGAAAACACAGTCTAACAACGTCACCAGCATAATTTTTGGCTGTGTCGGTGGGGTGGTTGTGCTGGGCTTAATCGCGGCTGGATTTTATTCCTGGAGGCATCGTTATGTCCGACGGGTTCTCCACAATAATACGAGTGGTAGTCTTTCCTTCATCCCCAGTGCTGGACCTGATGATATGGAGGCGCAGACGCGGAGAACGTTCTGAGCCGTCATCAGCTCGGGCCCGTGATGAAGAAGGCTTCGAGGCCTTCGTGAGCTACGAGGATAGCGGAATACGCTTTCATCCTGCTGCCGAAGAAGTACAACCTTCCTACACTTCTAATTGGTTAGTCTTGATTTATTGATTGATTAAGTTGGTCATTCCTTCACATGTTTGATCTTTTGATTATATAGATATTTATAAGGACATCAACCACAATGTAGCAGTGGCGGTGACGGCCAAGGATACTATCTTGTACTTGTGCTGCGTCTAAATGGTCTAAGGGATGCTGGACATCACTACTAAACTGAAAGGAACTTACCTCGTCGTGTGAGAGACGGGCACTGCTTCAGTCCTAACTGAGTCAAGATAGCGGGCGCGCATGGCATACGTCCATTGAACTGCTTTCCCTTGATGGGTGTAGCGATCGCGGGCTGGCAAGATGAGACAATACCAGGAAAGTGAGACAAACGATTGTTCTATGAATAACCTTCCTCCAACAGGTTCTGTTCCGCTGAGACAAACCCCTTCGTGTGCAACTAGCTTTCAACCCCAGAGGGAATGCTTCAACGACCGCATTCAATCTCGAAAGTTCCGGTGGTGGGGTTGCGATATTCCTCCATCTAAATATGGGATGGCATTTGTAACAATTAACCTATGTTCGGAGTGATAGCAGCGAGTAAAGCCTCTGGGGTTGGCTTCGCGGCTACCGCATCCACATACAACTTCAGTTCTTCCTCCAGATAGGAGGATGTAACACGTCCGATTGCCCCTACATTCACAACTGGCTTTTGTAGCTCCGGAACGGAATCTAAGTTCTCGGTGGACGGTGGTTGGTGTTTCTTGAAGCGGAAATATTTGTGTAATATAGGATAAGTGAAGGCGGCAGATGAGGGAGCGAAGAAGATAATCCACCAATTATCTAGCAAAAAAAATGTCTTAGACGAGATAAGCAATAGTTGAGAAAAACAAACCTGTGATTGATTGGTGTAGCAGAGAATTCAAGTTGGGTTCGAAATCCGAGGCGCCATGTGTCTCGTAGACTTGTATGGCGTCGAGTTGGACCCCTCTACTTTTCTCCTCGTCCGATAAGAGGATTTTGGGCACGGTGTCCCGATTTTTGTCGCCAGTAAGGTATAAGAAGGTTTTCTTACGATCAGTGTTGTCGGTCTTCAAGTCATCCAAAATAAAGTTGGCGAGTTGTTCACCAGTCCCGGTGTTCTCTCCTCGAATGTCCAGTTTAGAACCCACGCCGAGATCAGCACAAATGGTTTGGAATTCTTCGAGTGCCGTTGCTGTGCCTTTACCCACGACGTAGAAAGGAACCTTAGCCCAAGCCGCTATATTCGAATATTGCCTTTTGAGTCTTGACACTTGTGTTTATGGATGGAGACGGACCTAATGAGGACTTCAGGCTTAAACGAGATGTGACGTCGTCAGGGAGCAGGGAGGAAAGATGGTTCTTCACGGCTGTAGTCCAGGCCTCGCAAGATCGTTTGCTGGTGATAATTGTCCCAGCATAGTCATTCGGAAGTGGGCCGGCAGCGATAAGAGTCTCAAGGATTGGGAGATTGGTGAAGGAGGTTTCGAGGACTGGGATAGAATAGGGTTTGTGCGAGGCATTGCGGAGTACAGATTCATACGGGTCGGGAATAGAATCGGACGGCGAGCGGAGGAGAAGGATGTTGGGCATTCTTGGAATAGTTATCTGAATTACATGGTTTTAGCTTGGCGGAATGCACTCTGAATACGTTGTGGGAATGTGTCGGAAGTCTCCAGCCCCTAACTTCGGTGACACAGATACCACGGATTTCTTTCCCGTGTAAATGGTCGGTATTCTGATTTACTAGCGATAGGTTGGAACGTTTCCGATCGTGTAGCATATTTCCTTTGAAAGAACTAGGAGAAATGGGAGAAATAGGGGAGAGGAAGGGAGGGTATCTTTGATTTCGGATGATCGGGGAACGGAATGCCCTTTCGGGAATACATCGGGCTCCCAGAGAACTTTCATCAAATCTGCTTCCAGTTCTGCATTTGCTGCTTTCACCTTTGCTCCGACAAAATGGTTTTCAAGAAGGAGAAGCCACTACATTCCTTGTAAGCACCCAAAATATTATGGAGTCCTGTTCTGGCTCAAGGCTTACGTGTCCGACAGAATTGCTGGAGCAACTGCAGGAGCAGTTGAAGCGTGAGTATCCTTCGTACGAACTCTTAGTTCCTTGTTGATTACGTTCAGGATGATAGGTTCATAACATATCCCACCGAATTTGTCAAAACTCGGTCTCAGTTCGGCGGAAAAGTGCGTTTTGCCACCGTTCTTTTCCCTCACGCAACAGAAGTCTAACGTCTGGAATGTTAGAAAGAAGGCCCTGTTGCCATTATCAAAGACACCTTGAAGAAACGTGGAGTGAAGGGTCTGTATTCTGGATGCACGGCTCTGATGGTTGGAAATGCTGCGAAGGCTGGAGTACGGTTTGTGAGTTATGACTACTTCAAGCAGCGGCTAGCGGATTCTCAGGTGACTCTGGTTTCTTGTGGAGTGGAACATTCGACTGACTGATCTTCTAGGGTAAAGTTAGTGCTCCTCGGAGTCTGCTAGGTATTTGCTGCCGATACTCGAAGGAAGACGAGGCTCATACGTCGTGATTAGCTGGTTTGGGTGCCGGTATGACGGAGGCTATCTTTGCTGTCACCCCTTCAGAAACGATCAAGTGGGACCATCTCTACATCATCTACCGCCGTCGCTTTCCCTAACATTACACGACCTAGAACGAAACTTATCGACGATGCTAAGCGCCCCAATCCTCAGTATCGTGGTCTTGTGCACGGAACAGTGTCCATTGTCAAGCAAGAGGGCATTTTCGGTATCTATCGTGGCCTATTCCCTGTGGTGGGTGGATGACTCTCGTCCGTTTTGAAGCATGGTCAATATGGTTTGTAGATGATGCGTCAAGGAGCTAACTCCGCCGTCCGTTTCACGACTTATTCCACGCTCAAGCAGTTCGTCCAAGGAACGGCTATACCCGGTCAACCACTTCCTAGCGCCATTACCTTCGGTATTGGTGCCATTGCTGGTCTGGTGACTGTTTATACAACAATGCCTCTGGAGTAAGGGGCCACCCATCTAAATTTTATGGAAGTGTATTTGACAGGATGCCTTGTTCAGTGTTATCAAAACGCGTATGCAATCCCTCGAAGCACGGGCACAATACAGGAATTCATTCCATTGTGCTTATCGGATATTCACCGAAGAGGGCCTTTTGAGGTTTTGGACAGGGACGACGCCTCGTTTGGCCCGGCTCGTTGTGAGTACTAGCAACATATTCTTTATTTGTCGCTGAGAAGTTGTCAGATGAGTGGAGGCATCGTCTTCACTGTGTATGAGAAGATTATCAAAGTGCTGGGTGGACGTGAGGCATAGATGGAAGTACTCATACCTACAATACACTCTGTACTTGACGCAATCAGTTATGAGACAAGCCTGAGATGTTAAGCGCATCCATCACCCATCACCATGAGTTGTTGTATGAACGTAACATTGCCGTGGGTTGCCATGTCGGATTCCTACAAACACCGAGGTGCTGAGGGATGCGAGGCGGCATCTTCCTCTTCCACAAACCCATTCGGTGCTTTGCCTGCACCATCACCAACCCTCGCTCAGCCAGCCCCTAAAGCACGACTGTCCGATGTCGAAACCGCCAGGCGATCCTCATGACGCAACAAACGACAATCAGCAACCGGCACACATCATTGACCCGGCCACCTTGCACTCCGACAGTCCCTGGCACAAATTCCTCGTGTTTATCGAAAGAGAATGCACGTTTTATCGAGTACACCTCGTTGCATTTGTTTTCATCCCGCTCATTTCCTCTGCGATATTCTATGCGTCAAATGGCAGATATCATATCAAATTTGTGGATGCCTTGTTTCTGTGTTATTCCGCCATGACGGTTACAGGACTATCGACCGTCAATCTTTCGACACTGACGGTGTGGCAGCAAGTTATGATATACTTCCTCATGCTCATAGTGAGTTTTCACTCTATGCGCAAGTACGCGTTCTAACCGGAAAAAAGGGTGATATAACGACGATATCATGGATTGTGGTCCTTGTACGAAAGTCAGTCTCTTAACGAGAGTTGTCACTCGTGACTTATACCAGATCTTACAGGCGCTTTTTCCGAACCCATTGTGAATATATCGTCGCAGACCAGATCAAGAAGAACCGTCACCGCCTCCCCCGATCCCGAACAGAGCTCATCAAGAGTATTGCAACGCCCATGCATATCTCTTACAACCCGGAACGACCAGAAGAAGATATTCGTTCAGCACCTGCAATCATCACAAACGCGGTTGGCGAATCCAGCGGTCAACTAGGCACTTCCCCTACAACCATTGCAACTCCTCCGCTTATCACCACGACTAGTGCAACTCCAGGCGCGACTTTGACAAGTGACGACCTCGGATTGACATTGAACACGGGAAACTTTTCAAAGAATGGTCATGAAGGAGGTTCGAATGTTGTCGACAACACCGGCGACGCGTTGTTCTCCGGAGATGGCGCACCCTTCACATCTTCACCGACGCAGAGCGGACGGATGACGCTGTCGCCAGTGGACTCGAGGACCCCACATGTAGAATTCGCAAGGTCATCTGCGGTGTCTCCGAGGAGTGAGAGCCATTATCAGAGGTTTGGGATGAGTGGAGGTGAGTGTATGCGCATTTTCAATATCTTCTACCTCATAATCTGGTTCACAAAAAGACGGAATGCCACATCCAAGGCGCAGCTACACGGTCCTCAGCCAAAGGTACAAGCGGGATCCAACACTTCCCGGCGCACCTTTTTCTGCCACTACCTCGGGCGCGGATAGCAGCAAGTACCGTGGTTTTGGACAGTTCCCTGGTCCGTTCCAGCTCATGGACCGATTCGCCAAACGCGCCGCTCCGAGAACCTATCAACGGTTAAAGAGGAGTATGACAATGCCCAGCGCGCGTACCCTTGAGGGGAAGAACATTCCGTATCTGAATTTTGACCTAACTACGGGAAGAAACTCGGCTTTTCATATCGAGAGTTTGACTGATGAACAGTTGGAGGAACTGGGAGGGACGGAGTATCGCGCATTGAGGTGGTTGAGTTACGTTGTGCCGTTGGTGAGTGCTTAGCTCTTGATGTTTGATTGTTGGAAGGATCTGAGGCAAATCTTCACTCCCTAGTACTTTTTCGGAACTCAGATGCTTGCATTCCTCATTTTTGGGCCGTGGTTATGCGTGACAAAACAGTATGATGGGGTTTTCGCGGCCCAGTTTCGACCTGTGAACAAGGGGTGGTAAGCCTAGTTCTAGGTCTCTGTGGTCGACCCGTCCTCACCTTATTTTGAAGGTTCGCCTTGTTCCAAGTGGCAGCTGCGTACACGGGTGGGGGACTCTCTCTCGTTGATTTGTGGGTATCCTGCCATCCTTAATACTGAAAGGCATACTCACAGGCCTACAGGAATATGCTTCCATTTCAAACCGCCTACCTGATGATATGTGAGTTCCATACCACTGGTACATAACCCGTGCTGAGATATGTCTAGTCCCGTTAATATTCGTGATCATAGCTGGAAACCATGCTTTGGTATGCAACTAATAATTCAGCGCCTCATTCTGATTGACTTACATCTCTTCAGCCGGTGTTGTATGCTTTCTATCTTTTGGCTAATTTAACTCAGGAGTCTCAATGAATCCGTCTGCCCTTCCAGGCTACGATTTGTGATGTTCGTTCAGCTCGTGTCCTTCAGTCCAGTGTCTCTAATAATACCGATGATAGCTGGATTTGCTCAAAGACTGTGAACAAGCAGTCTCATTCCTACGCAGCACTCTCGTTCCTGCTTGATCACCCCCGGAGGTAAGACCATAATGATGCTATTTAGCAACCGAAGATCGGGCTCATTGGGAACATCAGATGTTTCTTGTACCTGTCGGTATCTCAGTCGCCATCTCTCGGTGTTGCGAAGCTGAGTTGTTGGAGTTAGGTTCCCCAGTCACCAGACTTGGTTCCTCCTTTTCACTCTCGTTTTATTCAGGTATGTTGATATATGTTGTACTGTGGAGAGTCCACTGACAAGGTCTATCTTCAAAGCACGATTGAATGGGTGGCGTTCGTTGTTCTCGGCAAGCATTAGTTGATTGTATCATGCCTTGGAGCATATCGGAACTCACTGCTTTTTGCATCTTTCAGATAAGGGACTGAACGCTTACGAGTCGCTTCCCACTGGTACTAAAGTTGTAGGAGGTCTGTTCCAAGGAGTTGCAGTCAGAGCTTCCGGTTTCTCAATAGTGCCTCTTGCGAACTTTGCTCCTGCTCTCTTGTGAGTATCCTCATACTAATCGGAGACTTGGGTTAGTAACGGGCAATAACAGGTTCCTGTACATTGTTATGATGTATATTGCGGTATGTTCTCAATTTGCGAGGTTCTCTCAATTGCTCATGCTCGATTAGGTTTATCCCGTGCGTTCCTACGGATAGAGCATTTTAATTTCACGCTGACGCAGTTAAACAATAGATTGCGATGAGCATTCGTTCGACTAACGTGTGAGTAGCGCTTTGGTGGTTCAGAGCTTCCCTGACATATCTGTAGGTATGAGGAACGTTCCTTGGGCGTGTATGAGGTTGCGCCTGAGGATGAAGATGAGGAACCACAAGGGCTCGAAAAGATCCGTGACCGCAGAGAAAGGATCGGAAAGTACCTTTACTGGCATATCCGGCGACAAATGTCAATCGGTAAGTCTTCCCCAGTATTTCAAGACGTTACTTAGACTTATCCCACCACTTAGATATATGGTGGCTCGTCTGGGCCGTATTCTTTGTGGCCATTGTAGAGCGCAAGAATATCATGGATGAGGAGAAAAAGTGGTTCGATTTATTCAGAGTGATATTTGAACTCGTTTCCGCCTTTGGAGGAATTGGATTGAGCTTGGGTCTTCCGACGGTCAGACTGTCTCGGGCCCTCGGTCTATATGCTAGCCAATTGACGGGTTATGCTTTTCCAGGATAACTATTCATTCGTGGGAGCGATGCGCCCGCTATCGAAGTTGATTATCATTGTTGTTATGTTAGTGGTCCTTTTCGCAACCTTTAAACAGGTCTGACAATTTTGGGTCATAGGGTTCGTGGGCGTCACCGAGGGCTACCAGTCGCTGTCGATCGCGCCATTCACCTGCCAAGGGATATGGTCACGAACTCCCAACGCGCTAATGGCAACGGTAAGGACGGGGTTAATGACAAGGGTGCAGCGCAACAACCACAACCACTATACTCAGATTTCAACGCATGATTTGATTGCTGGGTTTCATAATCATTTCCGTTTCCTGGGTTTTTCTGTAGAGCATGATAGACTAGACTGACTGAATTTCGTTTCCGTTCGCGTCTCGCATTAACGTATACCCGGGTGTAATGATACCAGCAGAACTGCATTATTTATCAATCGTCCATAAATCTATTGCACAGACTTGGGCAAGATCTTGATTGAGTATTTTGGAATATATCAAGCACTCATTCCATCAACTGGTCGACCTCTTCCTCGTCGCTATCGCCTCCCACAACATCACCCATAACCATATCTACAGCCATGTCCATGACCGCCTTGGACATCCGGGGCAAAGCACCCGCACGGAGAAGGGGATGGTGTTTAGGGTCTAGCTCTTCTTCACTTTCACCTTCACTAGAGGCTGCTGACTCCACAGCATCCTCCTCCCCTTCACCATCTTCATCTTCTTCCTCTTCACTTTCACCTTCCTCCCCTGACTCGTCCGAGTCAGAACCATCCCCCGATGAATCGTCATCTGATGATGCAGTAAAGTCCTCATCGGTTGAGTCCGACTCATCACCTATCTGGTGGATAGTAAGAGGACCCCTAGGCACAACCTTCTCAGTTTTGGGTTCTTCTGGCTGTGTCCTACCTCCAGCGGTACCAAATAGGTGTTGGTGTTGCTTCGCCCACTTTTCTATCCCCTCCTTCTCTTTCGAATCGACCATAGAAAACTCTGTCTCTTCTCCTGGATCCTCTTCAAACGCCTCTATATTCGCTTCTTCTGAGATATTTTTGCCTTCGCCATTTTTATCTTC
This sequence comes from Podaxis rugospora, assembly GCA_018524415.1. Lineage (NCBI taxonomy): Eukaryota > Fungi > Basidiomycota > Agaricomycetes > Agaricales > Agaricaceae > Podaxis > Podaxis rugospora. Next base: position 46,909 of record JAEUWL010000302.1, read on the forward strand.
AGGGGTAGAACGAGATCTTCTCGTGAGAATGACGGAACAGGTCTTTCCGATTCCGCCAATTATCTTGAGGCCCTCCGTCTTTCCTATTAGGTCTTCTACGGCCCAAAATTCGCATGGTTTGGATTCGCCCCAGAGGATCCCTTCACGCATGAACCAGAGACTCCCGGGTTTGGCCGCTCGATAGGCTTCGACTCCTGGTACGCCGTCTGGATTTGCGTTTTTACCGAGGCCTGGCACGGCACTTTTGAATACATTTGGAGTAGGCTCGAAGACTGGAATGCGGAGGTGGCTAAGGAATTCACGGAGGACCGGAAGAGATTCGGTGTTTTTAGCATGCGCAGTAGTTGTGGGGTTGCCTTCGGCATCGTAGGTGGTCGTACTGAGTGGAGTTGTGAGTTTTGCGTCCACGCCGAAGACGATTTGGGGTTGATCGTCATTGGTGCCCTTTGCTTGTTTTCCACGGATGGGGGATTGCGAATCGGATGAGAGGATGACTACTGTCCAATGAGGTTTCGTTTTTCCACGGGTTGGGAGAAGGAATGCGCGCCGGAGGACCGAGAGCGGGATGGGAGGTGTGTCCATTGTTTTGGTTGACGAGTTGATGAGCACAAGGGCATCCTCGTGAATATTGAGATCGGCCTTCTTGCGGACTGGAGCCGTTGTGGATATGGGGGATAATGTGAATATAGGTTTGCCTGTACCCGCACCACTGGAAGGTGAATTAGGGGATTCAGGTGGGGAAAGACGCAGTCGTTTCGTTGCCGAGTCTGACTCAGAATCCTCGAGCGAGCGCTTATTATCAACTGAACGAGTGAGGGAAGATAAGGCAGCTTTGATTGAAGTTTGCTTTGCGGACCATTCTCCCCGTACGTCCGGCGTCGAGTGTGGGGAAGGTTCAGCACCGCTGATCAATCGGACGAGATTGTCTAGAGCAAGTTCATCCACTGGTGCACTTCTCAATCCCTTGAGAACCATCTCTGGAAGGTGAGGAGAGATCGCGTGGAATGCATTGGTATCTGCCTCCATCTGCATTGCGGAAAGTAGTGTGGGACAAAAGATCCTTTGAGGTCAAATGCAGCTGGAAAGAATGTTTGTCCGGGATTATTATGAGAGTTTATGAGAGTTGGGTGATGCTCAATATCTTGAACAGAGATACTAAATGTTGGATTTATATTAGTAAGACAGGGGTAAAGGCTGATATACAAACTTTGACTATTGCTATGGATGCTGGTGGGAGGGAGGAGACTGAAGGAGGGAGCTTGTTCTTGGTGGAAAGTCGAATGCGCTGAACGCGGCTCTAAGGTCACATGACGTCAATCGGAGGTTAACCAAGTTGAAGTTCAACCTAAGTTTGCTGAACTCTGTGTCGCCTCCCATGCGAAGTGTGTTCTGTATTTCCCACTGGGAACTCCTCCCTGTGGATATGCCATGACTATATGACCTTCTCTTGCATGTGTTGAAGCTCAGGGCTTGCGATTATTGGCTCGAATCCTGGGATAGGCTGCATTTTGACCTCGATCCCCTGCGACAATACCACCAAATTGAAAAGGCTCTTACAGTCAGACAAAGAGATACAATCCCCGCTGCTTCTTCGGATAATTGCTTATAGACGGCTGCGGCCCGCTTCCGTCTCTTGTGGTTCTCGTGGTCAAGTTCAACCTGTGTCTCCGAGTCCTGTTGGAATGCGATAGGTCACTTGGTGTGACCTGTTCTTAGGGCCTGGCCTTCGGAAATCTCTCTTTCCCCTGTCTAGATGAACATATATATATCGATTGGTCTTGGAATGGACCCAAATACCTATGGATAAGATGCTGCAGATCCTGCTCCTTGGGCTCTACATCCTTTGCTCTTTCCCGAATGCTCAATCCAGGAAGTGGCGTGATACTGGAACTGGAACTATCATTCTTGAAGAAGCATGGACTATTCCAGAGCTCATTTTCCAGATCGGGTGAGCCAACGTAGTTTTGCCAACCTTGACAAATTTGCTGACATAGGGGCCCGCGAAATAGTGATACAACTGCAGCGTTGGGCAAGCACGCCCCTCCAATGTTATTATGATGAAATTGACCCGGTTCCAGGCGGTACCAATGCCGAATTAAAGGCCAACTTGTTAGATATTCATAATCAACGCCTTAGATTTATGGATGAGAATAACGTTGATTATGTATGGATACAGTTATGCTCACCATTCAACCAACCCAGCTTACCATGCACAGATGGTTGTTTCTTGCGCTACTCCATGCATCCAAGGAATCTCCGACCCAGCCGAGGCAGAGCAGATGGCGGTGGTTGTGAATAATAGGCTCGCAGAAACCATTGCAAACAACACCGAACGATTTGGCGGCTTCGCTTCGCTGTCAATGCATAATGCAACAAATGCGGCCCTAGAACTTAAACGCACGGTCCAGGAGCTAGGTTTCTTGGGTATACTTATGTTCAGGACAACCTGACCATGGACTAACCAGACACTCCCAGGGGCTCTGGTCAATGATTATCAGCAATCGGGGCCAGATAATGGTAAGGGTTTGAAGTATACCCCTTCATAACATTCTAATGAACCTCACAAGCCACGTTGCTCTATTACGACCAACCGGAATACGATGTATTCTGGCAAATGGTCTCCGACCTCGACGTTCCTGTGTACTTCCATCCGCGTTCGAATATCCCTCAAATCGGCAATCTTGTTGACGGACATGCTCCTTGGCTTAAGGGGCCGGCGCAGGAATTTGCGGCGACACTGTCTAATCACATCCTCGGGTACGTGAATACGTATAATAATTGCCCGAGAGCTCACGGGTTCTGTTAGTCTCTGTACGAATGGCGTCTTTGAGTGAATAACCATTCCTCTAATCGTATATACACATCTGACTGTCAACCACTAGCCGGTTCCCCAAAGCCAAAATCATCGTCGGCCACCTTGGCGAACGCATACCATCAGACCTGGGCCGGATTGACGAACGTACGTTGTTGCGGTTCACCCTATTAGCTGCCCTCGTAACTAACACCGGTGGCCTAGAACTGTTGCGTCAATTGCCCCTCGGAATGCCCATGAAACAGAATGTAAGCTCGTACTGGCAGACAAATATCTGGGAGACAACATCTGGAAATTTTGCAACCCCATTGTTGAAGTTCCATATGGAGACTATTGGATTGGATCGTATCATGTACTCGGTCGATTATCCATATGTGAGCCTGACAATCCGAAGCACCTTGATAACCCAGTGACATTTTATCTATTATGTTCTAGGTCGCAATACCTGAGGGCGAGTCGTGGATCCAAACATTGCCTCAAGTTCTTTCAGAGAACCAACTGAATAGCTTGAAGCGTGGTATCGCTATCAAAGTCCTCGGACTGGACAAGTAGGAGCGGCGTGTCGTCTTAGGCTTCTCTATACCGATTACCACCCTCTCCAAATCCTCACCTCAATATATGAACAATTGTTAGGAGCCGAAAATTCGGTTACTTAAATAATTGACTGTCGGCCGAAAGGCACCTCGGTAAGCCGCATGACCCGTAAGGCAACCGTAAGATGTGTTGTGCTTAAATAGTTGAACACCCAGGCATCCCATTCCATACCTCCCCAAAACGTGAGAATCGTCGACACCTCCCGCGCGATGAAGCCAACATGCGGCTTCAGTGCTTCTCATTCTTGGTGAACCACCAGAAAAGACCAGTTAGCGGCACTAGGGTAATCATACCACACCACTAGCTCGCGTTCACCTCAAGCTAAATAGGGACAATCTAATCTCACTTCTCACTGAACCTTGTAGTAGTAGAGGATACAGGGTCAAACGCCACACCTCCGGAGCCGGCGGAAGGAACCCATTACTTTACTCACACTTGCCGCGTGCTGCGCCTCCGTATTTCCGGGATGCCCCTTGCTAATTGAGGCCAGTCCTCGAAATCCCGGAGATTGGCCCAGATTCTGGAACACAGGACTCATATCTTCTCTCGGACGAAAAGCAACCTCTCTTGGCGAGTGGAGTGCGTCGAGGAGTATCTCTCGCAACTGCCTCAGCTACTGGCGTAGTTTCAGAGATATGGTGGGTCTTTTCTGAGAATTGGTTCGTAAGATATATTCATTGTGCCGATCATGGATAAGCTTGAACTATAAATCCTCCGGTCTATTGAGAAGCCTGCCTTATCATGAAGGAGGTAAGGGTGAGGCTGATCAGCTCCGTATTTAAATACTCACCCTCCATTCCTCCTTCAATCATGAGAACCTGGCCCGAAATGTGGCCTGAGACCTTTTGAGATGAAAGAATTACGACCTGCAATGCGATATCGGATGGCATTGCGACTTTCTTCAAAGGAGTCCTAGGAACCAGGCCACTCAGTCTTCCGAATGGGAACACACATGGAGTGCTTCTTACGTCGCTAAAGCTTGATGCAAGATTGCTGGGTTGTTCAGTGCATTTTCTACCATAGGCTGTAACAGCAATGGTTAGTCCTTATAATGACGATCTCCAAAGAAGCCTTACTGTTAAGACCCAGCCGGGACCGATCGAGTTCACCCTAGCCTTTGGGGCAATCTTTACAATTTCGTTCTTGAGTGTCTTTGTGAGTCCATACATCATGGCTATAGTATGAACGCAATTGTGAGGCATACAGTATCACCTGAATGGAACTATACTGACCACTCTTGGATGCAGCATAATCAGCGTGTCCCGCTTCACCTGCGGAAATTACCTGGTCAGAATATCGCTCACACATATAATCTACGACGAACCAAATTTCCCAGACGTGCTGCCAATCATAACTATGTTTGCTTTGTCCTTGACTTCCTTAGACGAACCCTCCAAACGCTTTAGGTATTCCTTGGCCACGATGAACGAAGAAGTGAGATTCGTATCGATGGTACGCTTCCATCGTTCAAGAGGCAATTTCCACAGAGGCTCGCCTGGAAATGGCCAGATACCATGGTTCAGGACGAGGACTTGAACCTCCCCAAAGGAGGTCGCGGCATCACGGAAGAGGCTTTCTACTGCAGATTCTTCAGTAAGGTTGGCCTGTAGTGCTTGTATGTTCTTTTCTCCGTATTGGGAAAGAAGCGGTTGCAGTGGGGATTGGTTCGTGTTGTAATGCGCCGTTACTTTGGCTCCTTGTTCTATGCGGCAGGCTCAGAGATGTCTCGAATGTGGGGTGCCTTGTGAACTTACCAGCAAAGCAACGAGTAATCTCGAGGCCGATCCCTCCGCTTGCTCCTGTTGCGATTGGACGTCATTCAGCTGCCGTGGTTCTACTGGCAAAGACTGACCAGTTACAAGGACATGAACACCATTGAGGTCAAGATCCATCGTTATTGCAAGAGGTGGTTTGACTCCTATCTGATGATAGCGGTAGTGATCAGAGGATAAGAATTTGATCTGGTATTGCCGTGGGGAATGCTAAGTTCATGTTCGAGGGCTTACAAACTATCAATTTGAGGTTTTCGAGGGTACCCCCTTGGTCACCGGAGAAGGTCTGCATAAGGAGTGTGATTGTGCGTTATATAAGCACGAGAAGTGTTAGTTATCTGATAACTATGACCACACATGACTATCCTCCCTCCTACGATGAGCAAGAGAGACGTCTTCTCATTCTATACGCAACAGAAACCGGAAATGCACAAGATGTTGCGGACAGGGTCGCTCGTACAGTCAGGAATCTGCGGTTTCGAAGTCAGGTCCTCAGCGTTGACTGCTATTCCCTCGTAGGCAACTTTTCTACGCCAGACATTCGCCATTTTTCTGATTCAGATGGGTTATTTTAGGAAAACCTTATCATGGAAGAGCTCGTAGTTTTCGTCGTGTCGACGACTGGGTCCGGTGTTGAGCCGCGTTCTATGACTCCTCTTTGGAATATGTTGCTTTCTGCGCATCTGCCGACAGACCTATTTGAGGACGTGGTGTTCGCTGTATTTGGCCTCGGGGATACATCGTACGAGAAGTTTTGTTGGCCTGCGAAGCTGCTGTCGAAGCGGTTGAAGAGTTTGGGTGCTACGGAGATATGTGAACGAGGAGAAGGTGACGAGCAGCATCCTCTTGGGTGAGTTTTGGGTCGATAGGTTGAGAGTCGCGATTTGACTGTGTTTATCTTTAGGATAGATGGGGCCTTGGAACCGTGGTTGAGCACACTCTCCGATGCAATACTCAAACTATATCCTCTCCCTGATGGAACACCAACTGTACCAACTTCCACGGTTCCCCTACCTCGAGTGGTCTTACAACGGGATGAAGAGTCGAACAAACTGGAGCCTGAGCGTCTCCCTGGTTCTATCTCTGTAACCGTGACCGTCAATACAAGGATGACTGCACAGGATTGGTTCCAGGATGTCCGTCACTTGGAGTTCCAACTGGACGAGGACGTTGAGTGAGTTCCTCTTGGTCCCCTCTTTGTGTGCAAACTGTTAATAGAACTTCAGCTATCTACCAGGAGATATTGCCGTGATCCACCCTCTGGCACCTGCGGATGAGGTTGAGGAGTTTCTGCGTATAATGGGCTGGGATAATATAGCCGATGAGCCCTTTTCCATTAGAGAGAAGCTTGAAGGTGTGCAGTGAAATTCAAGCCGTCCAATTCGCACTTAAGGGAATTAGATCAAAGCCTTCCTGCTTCGTTGCCGAAGACATTCACATTAAGAACCCTGTTTACTCGCTATCTTGACTTTAATGCCGTCCCCAGGCGAACATTTTTTCAGTATCTTAGACACTTTACATCCGACGATCTAGAGCGAGAGAAATTAGAAGAGTTCCTCTCCAAGGAAGGAGCCGTAAGTTGGCCCTGCATCCAATGAACGCAACTGCTGACGCACCCTAGGATGAACTGTATGACTATTGCTATCGCGTTAAGCGGACCGTAAAGGAAATCTTGGCCGAATTCCGACATGTTTCGATACCCAAGGACTATATATTCGATGTATTCCCATTCTTGCGGCCTCGTCAATTCTCCATCGCTAGTTCGGCAAAGGTGAGTTCATTCGGAGTGTTCTTCTGCATAACTCTGAATTCTCCTTGAACAGGAGCATCCGTGCCAGGTGCATCTCTGCGTGGCCATTGTAAAATACCGTACCAAACTCAAGATTCCGCGGAGAGGTGTTTGTACGACCTTCTTATCATCACTGGAACTAGGTATTTTATGCCATCATTGGCTATATTCCGTCTAAACCGTGTGATCTAGGAAGTAAGTTGGATATTGAGATCCAAAAAGGCTTGATACGCCTACCACCTTCTATTAACACGCCCGTCATCTGCGTTGGTCCTGGAACTGGCATCGCGCCTATGCGGGCCATCATTGAGGAACGATTGCACCATGGTTCGCAGTGTGCGTTGTTTACCTCTGTGTCAACTCTACAATCGACGGCTGATAATCGACACAGCTAACACCTTGTACTTTGGTTGTCGCTCTGCGATTAAGGACGAGCACTACGCCGATGAGTGGCGAACGTACGCCGAGGAACGCGGTTTAGCATACCGCGTAGCTCATTCTCGTGATGTTCCTGAAGGTGTGAAACGGGTCTATGTGCAGGACCTCATTGAGGAGGATGCCCATCGAATATGGAGGTTGATAGAGGACGAGAAGGCTTGGGTTTATATCTCTGGGTACGATTTTCTTGTTAGCTGATCATGAATAGTTACTGATTGTAAGTTTGGAAATAGGTCATCGAATAAGATGCCCGCTGGGGTTAAGGCTGCCCTTGCAAAGGCTGTGGAAAGGGAGGGAGGATATTCGGAGGAAGATGCGAAGAAGTATGTCGAGGGTATGGTACGCGAAGGCAGACTGACTGAGGAGTGCTGGAGCTAGTAGATATGGGGGATTCCATTACATAGTGCTGAATACTGGGCGAAATGTCTACAGGGATCTTTAGGAAGATACATGACCCTCTGGTGTGGGTATTGTTATGGTGGTCTGCCACTTTGCCTGGTGCTTGATAACGTGACGTCACGCGTTTTCTTCCTTAGGTCCTACCGTTTCTTGTCGAGTTCACCTACCTCCATGTCGATATTCAAGCTAACAAGCGCTAAACGAGGTGCAAAGGCAGTGGAGAAGGCACTTCTTTACTACGACAGAGGCGTAATTCTTGTCAACAAACCTACTGATATGGTTTGTCAAATGTCCTACAGTACTTCAGCAACAGTCAGTTATTACTCCGGAATGTTCCACTGATTTCACTGATTTCATAGCAGTACGAGAAGTTCAACATCCTCCTGAAAGGTAAACGGTTCTCCGCAAAGGGCTTCCAGATTCTGAAATCAAACCAGGTATACAACGGCACCTGAACATGCTCCAGCCTCCATGCACGGTGCACCGTTTGGACAAGGTAAGCACCCCAGCCTCATCTCCGGGTCAAACCCGCTCTCATCATCCCTTTAGGACACGACAGGTGCCCTACTTCTTGCTCGCACGCCTGACTGGGCCAGGAAATTACAACAGCAATTCCTTAATCACACAATCAACAAAACGTACCTAGCATTAGTACACGGAGGACAGGAGAGATTCCCTCAAACATCTGGTGTCATCGAGGCTCGGCTCTCGGAGGAGGATGGCCGCGTCCGCCTTGACCCCGAAGGGAAGGAGACAAAAACAGAGTGGGAGGTGTTAGGGTTTTCAGTGCGTCTACTCGTGCCCTTGTCCCGGTTCCTTGGCTCATTTCCCCTCCTTCCAGCCGAGAGTACCGCTCAGCCTCCTACGGCTCAAGCTCCATACGGGTCACAAGCACCAGCTGCGCGTGCATTTAGCGAAATGCCTCAAGGGTGAGCGAGTTGGTTCGTTGAATGCGACGTCACCTAACGTCAGAGCAGCGCCTATCCTCGGAGATGACTTGTATGCGAAGGAGGAATCGAGAAAGGAGATTAACATTACTGTACCAAAGAAAATGATGTTTTTGCATGCGTCTGAGATATCCTTAGCGGTATGAGTGCCATTGTTTCCCCGCATTCGCTAAAGCTCATTTGGATTTCTAGCGCTGGTCGAAAACCGGTCCCTACAAGCGCTACACTCAGACATTCCGCGTACCAGTGCCTACAAAATTCCAAGTCATGGTTCGGGACGCTAAGATACCTATAGATCGAAAGTTCCTGCAAGGAGAAATGTTCCTTGACGGCGAACCCTGGTACAATCCCAGTCACCTGTACCAGGAAGAAGAAACATGCTGGGTATCGCCTAAATTACTGCCAAAAATGCCAGAACCGGAACCTGGTACTGTACAGAAATTCTGATTTAATGATGATGAGTACTTGTTGATAAATAACCGCTGTGTCTTGCGTCTCATAGATCTCCCCTCAACCCCCGAAAGATGTCTACGAAGTTATGAAGATATAAATATGCAGAACGAATGCATAAAAGTTTGGATTGGTGGTTTGTTTAATGCTGGTGCGTGCTATTGTTATTCGAGGCTGGGGCTGGTTGTGTTTGTTGGTTGCTTTTAACGCTCATGCTCAGCGCCTGACCAACCCCAACGGCAACAGCACCGATCGCGTGGGCGGCGCCAGATGCGAGAACCGCACCCCCTGCACCTGCACTGATAGCAGGGATAGCAGGTATCGAGCCAACGGTGATAAGGATGGCGCTTAATACGCTCATGGCCTTGGGGTGTTCGCTTGTAATGAAGTCGAGCGCATTGCATGCGTTCAGAAGCCACACGGGAGCTTGTGTCGTGTTTACGACTGTATTGGCGACTTGATTAAGCATCTATGACGAGGGAATCGAGATTGGGCCTTACCTTCATTATTGCTGCCATTTGAACTGGTTCCGGGACTGTGGATCTCGATGGCCGGGACGGTTTGTGATTTGGACGGTCTCCCTTGACGTGAATGGGAACGGAGGGTAACAGTGGTATCAGAGTTGTATTTCGGTGGAGGGGGAGGACGATGGGCAGGTGTCTCATCCTTGCCGTGTTCTATGAAGGATGAGAAGAACTCAGTCGCCGTGCGTCTAGTGGGGCAGCGTGGGCGATTGTCCTTGTTAGAAGAGGTGTCCTTGTTAGAGGAGGAAGAGGACTCGGCGTTTGCATCTGAGACCGAGTTCTTCCTGCTGAGCCAGAAACCAGGACGCGAGGATTCCTTTTTCGCAACTTCAGACTCGGGTTCTGCAGTGAGAGCAGCTTCGGAGTCATCCTTCTTGCGTGTGAACCAGAGTCCGACGGACTTGGTGGAGAATTTGATCGTCTGCGTCTCATTTTTGTCGATGTTCCCTGCGCATTGGATGAGGTTAGTACGGAGGTTGACGTGGGGTAGGGGAGAGAGGTGACTCACAGCCCATATTCATCATTGCGATGCGGAATTTCTTCCATGTCCAACGGTACTTGCCGCCGTGGACTTTGCGGATGACTTCCTTGAGTTCATCCAACCTGGAGAGGGAAACTGGGCGTTAGGTTACCAGATTTGGATCGGAAACACATATCGACCTACCTCGCCTTTGCCTTGGGCCCCATGAAATGTTGTGCCACCTTGTACCAGTACTCCTCTGGTACACCTCGCTGGATGGATCCCTCCTTGATTTTGTCTAGCCATTCCTCTACTGGCAGGTCTTTCTTTGGGTTACCAGTGAAGACGGGTCCGTCTTTCCACTCCTCGAAGATGGGCTGAAGATCGAATTGCTTGATTTTGAACGCGTCGAGCATTGTGGCTTGCTGTAATCAAGACGTATAGGAGGCGAGCAGAATACAAGTGCGTAGGGGGTAGAATGTAAGTTTGGGAAGCTTGTGTGTAAATGCGGGGATGAAGTACTGGTTGGGCGAGGCAGTCAAGTTATATAAGTTTAAGACTCAAACCCCTTTGCTCATTTATGTTCTTGTTACCTTGCGCCTCGTTGAGTGCGCGCGGTGACACGCCAAAATTGCCGATTCATGGACCATATCCAACGGCTCGGCTGAGTTGCTTGTCCCATGAGACTTGAGCAAAGAAGGGAAGGGAAGCGACGTGGACACGCCGAGATGCTTACACAATCCCCTGAGTTTACTTATTTCAATCACAAAATCTGGGTGTGCTTGATTGCTTCCCGTTCGGAAAATCATTACATACAGTAACGGAGGTTGATGGATCGGGTGGAGTTTTCTGGAATCGACGCGGAAATGTGGATCATGGAAGACAGGGTGGATGGAGAATGCCAACTGAGGTGTGAAGGGCACGTTGCATCAATCAAGGAACGATGCTACACGTTTCGAGGTTGATCGATGGTCACCTTTGGAGGAAGGTGCGTTGGTGCATCCTCGCACTAGGTTACTCGTAAGTTGCTTGAGGTGGGCTTTCGCCTCGCTGGTGCGTCGGTGTTCCGATGGCCTTGAGTTCGCACCATGTGTTTAGCTGGTGCTCGAATTTACTCAACGCGTTGAACCACGATGCAAGATAGAATCCTGGGCCTCTTGTATCAGTGGAGTGTCATCGAATCCTGGGTTATTGAAAAGCCCTGGGTTTGCGTTGGTATGGTTAAGTTCCGGTTGAGTTGTCCTCGGAGACAGAGATAAAGGGAAATCTGAAATGGGTTGTAGGGAGAAAGTGGCCGAACTTCTGAAGAATTGACGATAACATATAGGGCGCAGCAGGACATGCCAAATGTAAAGAACTCAGCAGGATCGACGCTGTGCGGAGCGCCACTGGGAGTTCATATGAATGGAAGATAATATGGAAACTGTATTCATCCCTTCAGCATTTCACTATTCATGTATACATTCTCCAAACCTGCAGATGTGGGTGTGTCACAAAAATAGGGGGATATCCAACTGCCCCCCGAGTAAGAATGGATATATTGGATACAAGGTCATCGCGATCTTGAAGGCCAGGTATATCGGTCTCCACGATCTACTGCGCATCAATCAAGAATACGAGCAAATTTGACGGTGCAGTTGAGACTACTCACGATGGCCTTCAGTCGTGCTCAATTCACCGTCTTCGAAGGCATTTGAATGGAATCATAGGGTTCACCGCTCGACGTTCCGTGGCAGGCTTTCATATGTGGCGTACGAGAGGTTAAAGCTGACGGTTGTGACATAGTATGGAAAACCTATAAGGGAGGAGGCCGACGATATGGATGACCTAGACTCTAGAAATTGTGTGTTGTGCGCAGGACATTCCGGTAATTAAGTACGCAAGGGTTTAGAGACAGTGCTTGCTTTGTCGTAATGCTGGGTGCACACATCCGAACTTTGAGCGAGCTGAGCACTGTAGCATTCAGCCACCGGTGTTCCGAGAAGGGATTCTGTTCGGAGGCATTGCCCAGGTGATCATTGTGATCGAGTTACGTGGGTTCCTCCGTTAGTATGGCGAGCTAATCGACCCAGAGTTGACACTATGGTTCTCCAACTGCGTGTCAATCTTTGGAGAAGTAGAATGTTCATGGCCGTTCGTTGAGCAGACGTGAGATGCAAGAAAGCCCTGGGAGGAGATAAACTGGGAGATTAGCATCCAGTGGCAGTAGACACGCAGGTGGCCTTCGGCTTCGGGTTCCTCGTGAAGCACTCACAGTCCAAAGGGAACAAAACGGCAGTTTTCACGAGATATAGTACAAGAAAAACCGTTTGTTTCCTCTCATGGAGCTTTGCAGGGTACAGACCAGTGTGATTGTCATTATGGTGATGATATGCATCAGGGTTATTCTCGGTTTTCGACCAGAGCCTTCCAGGTGGAAGCTCTAAATAGAAAGAGAGACAGACTTCCAGTTCGGAAAAGGTCAACGCACAGGCCTTAAGCTTCAGAGTCGGTGTTGGGTTCAACGACCAGGTGCCCAATGTGACCGTCACAGGCATTACAGTAACAGTCTACCCCTATCTATCCATCTTGTTAGACTCTGACCTACGTTGTCAACTCTTCGCTCCTTTTCTTCTCACTGCCACCACTTCCCCAAGGACCAATTCTTGACTGGAGACCAGCTGTGCAGTGGACTGAAAATGTCTAGGTGGGCCTCCTCCAATCCACCATCCCCAAAACCTGTTGTATATCTGGTCACCATATCAAATACTATTTTCACTACATTTATCACTACGTTATCTTATCGTCACTCCAGGATGCTGGTTCTGGTCATGGTTTTGATGTGCTTCCCACACCCTCTGACCCACACTGCCAAATCCAACCTGTTCGAGCATTAATTAGTTCACTGCATGTTGATGCCTCATGTACAAGCTCTAATATATTGTGAGGGTGTGCAACACCACCAAGCACCCTTTCCTCTTTGCTTTTCACAATGGTCAATGCTGTCTGGATACCCAGGGAGGAAAATGCCTTCCTCAGCATAGTTGCTCCTTTCCACAAGGAAGGTGCTCTGAAGACAGCAAAGATGTTACAGAATAAATGGCAGGCTGTAAGTCTATTTTTTTTCTTGTTAATTTATTTTGTGTCCTAATGATGTTATAGATGCAGAAGATATTCAATACCATCAAGGACATCAAAGCTGTCTCTGGCTAGACCTGGAGTGATGAAAGGTGGGGCTAGCATCACTCCAGAGACTGCTGGTTCATGGGATGAATATATTAGTAAGTATCCAAAGGCTAAACCATTCTACAAGAAAGGCTGGCCATCTCTTTAATGTGTTGAGCTCCTTATACCTTCAATAGCCAAGGATACTCATGTATTCTATCCATCTTCTACTTCTTTTATTGCTCTTCTCTCACTCTTTCTACTTCTTCTACTCCATTGATGCCTTTCACCTCTTTTGAACCACTCAATTCTTCAAGCCTAGCACCACTAAAGGTTGAACATACAGTGGCGTGCAAAAAGATTGCAGGTCACATGCTTCATCAAACCCTGAAATGTCAATCCCGATGACACTGAAAGCTCACTTATAACTTCATCTGAGAATCTACATGTAGTTACTTTATGGCATGTATTACATACTGTGAATATATGGTGAGAAAATTTGTAAAAAAAAGCGTACAAGCTTCAATTAATCTGAGATACTAAAAAAATGAAAAGTATATCTCAAAAACAATGCAATAAAATGTTCAGGAAGTATCAGGAAAACTCAGTACTTAGTATACCAACCCCTTACCTTCGAGAGAGTAAACACACAAAGTGGGAGGGACTTGTACAGCTGCCATATGTAATTCCAATCGATCCCTTTCCACTCCTCCTGCAGGGCAGTCCATAGCTCCTCTAGGTTTGAAGGATGCTGTAAGCGTGATCAGACCCTGCGGTCTAGCTTGTCCCAGACATACTTAATTATATTCATATCTGGAGATTGGCTGGGCCAGGGCAGAACATTGATGTGATGGTCCTGGAACCATTTTGTGGCAAGCTTGGAAGTATGTTTGGGATCCCTATCTTGCTGGAATATGATATGTCGATTGGGAGGAAAGTGATCGGAGATTGTTCCCAGGAAAGAGGTCTCCAGAATATGACAATATTGAGGAGCCTTCATTCGTCCCTCAACTCGGTGTAGCCTGCCAACCCCATTCCAAGTGATGCATCCCCAGACCATTAAATTTCCTCCTCCATGCTTTACTGTTCCTGTGACATTCCTGGGTAATAATGCTTCCCCATCCCTTCTTCGGCAGTATTTCTTCCCATCTGAGCCAAAAAGATTGAATTTCGACTTATCAGAAAAGCACACCTTTTTCCAGAAGGAAAGGGGCTTCCTGAGATGTGTCATCGCCCAAATTCATCATGATTTAATATGGCCCAGGGTCAAAAGTGGCTTCTTTCTCCTTAGTGGACCTTTGAGCCTGATCCAAAGAAATATCCTTCTAACTGTAGTTGGATGTAATTTTGAGAATAGCTCTCATTGGACATTAGTTGTGTCTCAGCATTTCCCAGATTTGATCAAGCACTCAGCCCTGTGCTCATCATAGGGAGTCGAGACACAATGCCTCCCTGGAATTGGAGCCTTGACATAAAAGTCAGGATTCTTCCCTTGTATATCAAGTTTTTTGAAGTTACAAGAGGCAGTGGTTGCACCAATGCCAAGGATATTTCCAATTTCAATGAAGGTCTGGTTTTCTATCCTCTGAAGATGGTAAATACATGGCTTCTTTGTTGGAGTGCACTGGGAGAGTGTGTTTAGAGTAAGCTGGGGTAAAAAGTAAAGTTTTCTTTGGGCTTTGTGCTTTAGTATACTTGCTTAAAGATGACAACTTTTCTGTGAAATTCTATATGACATCTTTCTCCACATTTTTTCATAATTTATTGCATCATTTTGAGTATTTATCAATACATTGTATTCTACAGGGTCCTACAAGGGTCCTACAAGCTACGAAATATGTTTACTTTGAGATGTGTTGTCATTTGGCCAACATTGGTTCGACGATCACACTGTGACATGTGACCTGCAATACTTTTGCATGCCACTGTATAACTGACCATGAAGAGGTAAGTGTTTTCTTTATGTTTATATTTCTCATACTGATTAATGTATAGCTCCTATCAATTTCTACTTGCAAACAAGCTTGCACTACATTCCCTCCCCTCCCCCCCTCTGAAATGTCCATGTATGACATACAGTGATTGTTATAAATATCTATTCTGAGAACACTCAGGAGACTAGAGAAACTGAAGAGCAAGCAACTATTTGAGAAATGGGAGCTGATGAGGCACATAATGATAAGCTTGTGGCAGGAATGACAGAACTCAGGCAGATGGTAGATTAGGAGATATGCAAGAGAGTAAATGAAGCATGCCAGTATCATGGAGTTTACTTCCCTTGTCATGACAACTTGTAATGACAAACTTACTCTTCTACATTTAGACACTCTACTTCTATATTGGGACTAGGTATCAGTTCTGTACCTTCTGTTGTATTTGTATTGCATCAATTATGTTCATTCTTCTCTTGATGTCCTATACTTTTCTATTATATATTTCCCTATTCTTATTTGTCTTGTATGTTATATTTGATCTACTTCCTAAAGTAGTCATATAGACTTGCATATGTATACTGTCCAGACAGGTAGATTAGCCAAGTCCAGTCTTAACATTGTGTTACCTTAACCAAGTTATCTCTCATTTGAGTTAACTATTAAGCATATATTCCTCCTCACTCTTGTGAGAGCTTCTCCTCTGGCTTCTTGTCAACATTGATTCTGTAGTGTAAGCAATCTATATGAGTTTGCTACCTAGAGACAATATGAATAGCCATCTGAGGTTAAACTGAGCAGTCCCTTCAGGCCCATATAGGACAAGAATTACTGCTTACAAGGATAGACCCCAACTTAGACATTGCCCAGTCAAAAAAGAAACCTTGTAATAGTGTTAGGTAGGTTCTTATCACTGGTTATCTAAGCTTTGCTAGGGGGCAGCTATCTTACTAAATGGCTTGCAGAGGCACTAGAATCTAGCAAGAGGAATTATAATAACAAGGTAGCAAGGCAAGTGTCTAGTTAAGCATACTTAGAGATTGAACTTCTATTAGTCAAGAAAATGACCAATAAAGAGTTTACTACTACACTGATTGCAACCTAATGTCAATTCCAGAGATAAGGCAAAAGTGATATTCTGAGTTTGAGTTTAGAATATGTTGAAGGATGTAACAAAATGCACTCATTTGAGTGCAAAGTATATTAGTGGACACCAAGTTTCACACCTCTAGCTAGATTGATATAATATGTACAAACAGACCCTAATTCCTACTATGTCAAGGAGACTTGACACCAGCATTGATTCAAGGCAATACAAACCACACTACTATTATCAACATGTGTATAAATCAGTATAAGAGTCTCAATTCATTCAACATTGATCAGTATACACTGGTATTGTCTGAATATTGAGTATTAACAGAATATAGGAAGCTTGCACTTCCAGTACATGAGCAGCTATTTAAGCTTTACTTCTAATATCCTAATCTGGTAACTATGACAAAGTAATGCTATATGTCTGAGAGTCAAGAGAAGCATAACTACAGAGTGGAGAGATGGGAATAGAAGCAAAGATAGAATAGAACAAGATGAGAAAGAAAACTAACTAAGTAAGGAATAGTCCAAGCTATGGTCTAAGTAGCATACTAGGATATGAGATACAGTTCAAGACAAACATAAGAACTACATTACAAGTGTATATCAGAGTGCAGCTGTTTATGAGCTAAGTCAGATGAGTAGGAGTCTAGGGACAAAGTAGAACTAGGAACAGTGAAGCTTCCTGCAAGAGACATTGACTCAGATAAGTCTGTTTCATGTGAGCTACAGTAGGGAGATGATGATGATGACAAGGTGTCTGCAGTGATGTAGGGGAGTAGGTATGATGAAGGATTATCTGTGGGCTGTGCATGTTCTGACTTGTTAAGGGCAGGAATGTTGGAGTCAACAGAATAGAGCAGAGGAAGCTGTATATGATGAGGAGGGATGGCTGGAGGTTTGTCAGAATTAGGATTGATGCAATAGACTTCTACTTCTCAGAAGTAGAGTCAACAGGCAACTTCATATTAGATGATATGAGGGACAACCTCAGGCAAATACATTATATATGGATGGAGGAATGCTAGTGGTTTTCTAGCATAAGGGATTATCTTCCAACTGTGGGCCTAGGTGAGGTCAAAGTTATTATGAATAGTTTGTTATATAGCCTATCAGGATCAAAGACATGAGTTATGGTAGCATGCTGATTTATTGGTGGTATCAGTGCTTTGAGTAGTGTGATGGGTAGCACTGTCAAGTCTGAGCTCTTGGACTAGAGCTTGATAGAAGACATTAGGAGTGAGGCAGCAGTTGTCTTGGGAGTTCATGACAAACAGTGATGCTCTGATGAGTGTATTGATACTCTTTCAACTTTTGGCACTGCCATTACTACAGCCCTTGCACTACTACCTCTAGCACTACCTCCTCCACCTTTACACCAAAGTCATACTATCACAGCTGCTGTTGCCCAAGGATAGTAGCTTTCTTCACCATAGATTTTATTGACTACCTTCATAAAGATCCCAGTGCTTTTGATGTTGATATATATAAGGAGTGGGTTTGTAAGTAGCTTGATTTGTAGTTATATTTTTTCATTTGTTGGTCACAACCTACTTTACTATTTTTAGTCTACTTTCCTATCCTACACTTCTCCTTGTCACCATAATTCCTCTATGTAATCCCTCCACATTATGTCTGTAATCTGATCCCACTTTTGTATTGACCTAATCCTTTCTAGCTATGTGACTGCACCCTGTGATGGCCCATTTCCATCTGGAAGTTCTTAGTAAAATGGACTAGAGGATAAGGCATCAAGCATTTTGGAAAAGTAACTGAAATACAAGTCAGGACCAAGTATGAGAATTTTATTGAAGGATTTAAAAACCATGACATTGTCTCATTTGACCTTTGAAACCTTTCTCCAACATATTAGACTGAAAGTCCAGTCACACACTTGTAGGGAAAGTAGAGAAACATACCCAGTTGTTCCTTTACAGTAACATCATGCTTGCTGTCCTTAATTCCATGTACTGTACACAGCTCATACTCCAGAACCAGAAAGACATGTAGTCTCACACCAAGTTCTGCCCAAATATGATCAAGATGGCTATTCAACAACTCCTTTATCCACTCAGCTCCCATAAGCTTCAAAGTATGGTAGCCTTGTTTCCAGTAGAGTGGCAAAGAGTATATCATTGTAACTGTGGATGACCACTGCTACAGCTGCAATAAGCTGATTCCTGTGCAAGTTCGGAGGGCGAAAGGGCATAATTGGCAGTAGCAGATGGTGGGAAGAGAATGGGGGTCCAATCTTATATCTTATATGGCTTATTACACATTCCTAATCTAATATATTTTTAGCAATGTCCATGTGGTTATTGAGAGTGAGAACCGTGTTTTTTTTTTCACTACAAACTACAACGAAATTGTTGGGGATGACTAGGTGGGGCGGTGTGCTTCCCACATCCAGAGGGTGTGGGAAGCGTGTCAAACCACGACCAGAACCGGCGTTTCGTTGCCGAACGGAGCCTAAGGCTTCAAACCCAGGCCGTAAAGCTGATTCGCCGTATGGAAGAGTACATTCTGTACAATGGTCACGGCTTGTGCTTCCGTCAAGTTTCCCGCTTCTACCGTTTCTCTTAACACCTAATAGGACGCGCAAAAGATCAGAGTATTCATCATTCACCATCAGGGATGCTCACGTCATATAGGGCTCGGCGCGATTGTAGAGTTGCCAGATAGTAAGATTCGGGCCAATAGTGTCCGTCAGCTGGAGGATACTTGGGGTCAACCATATGGCGTGGAGATACTGTAGACTTACTCGACCATAGTAGTTTATTCGTGGGGGTAAGTTCCAGGAGCTGGTGAAGAATGTTTTTCTGCCCTTGGGCGGAAACTAACGGGAAGACCTAACAAGTATAAAATTAGTTGGGCGCTGCACATGATACACATGATACCTTGCAGCCCCCCGTACCTCGCCGAAGTCAAGGTATACGTTCGAATAGACCGATGCTAGGTATCCGGCTTCGCGAGTGTATGGGTAGGATGAGTGTAGAAGAACAAAAGGGGTGCGAGAATAGTTTCGGATGACCTGCTGTAGCCGAGCAGGGGTTGAGAAGATAAGGTTCATGTCATTGTCACCGAGGCCAGTATGGAATTGAACTACACAACGGCCGAGTCAAAGGGGACCGCAAAGACAGCGAGCAATAGAGCGCACCTGGCTTCTGGTACTCGCCAGCTACCTCAAGCGTTATTCTGACAACGAGGTCGTTGAGATCTTTGTGTGCCAGGCGAATTTTATCTTCGGCTTGCAGCATCTTGAAAACATCTAACAACGAGAACTTCAAACCTGCTTGGGATGAATACATGCTGACGTCGAGGCCGGTACGGTAACAAACAATGGATTTGAAGCCTGCAATGGCTGGGTCCTGGGCATGGGCAACTAAAGCTTCTCGAATTGCTGTGGTGAAACCACTGAGTATGGGTACAACATTCAAGGTATCGGTCATGAGGTGTGGTTCGAGGAGTTTCCGAAGGATATTCTTGTAGCCGTGTTGTGAGTACAACGAGCTCGATGGCGTATGTCATATATAGCCCACCTCTGCGAGTACCTCGACGCGTACAATCCTTCGTGATTTGTTCCTGGTGAACTGATCGTGCCAAGCGATATCATTGACCACGTCCCGATCATCCAAGTCATCATCGATCAAGATAGTGTCTATGGCCGTACCCTCGAAGGATTTCTTGCAGAGTTCCTCGTAATCATATTCCGCTCTCTTGGCCTTGATTTCTTCCCAGGAGGCCGAGTCCGGTAGACCGAAGAGTCTGGCAAGCTGTGGAGTGGCACGCAGGCAGGCGAGAGTGTGAGGTCCATCTCTGGTGAGCGCCTCACCGCTCGCCTCGGATATCACACCCTCGTACGGGAGGTCGTTTCGGTTCTGCTCGCGGAGGAGTGGATGCGCATGGTTGTCGATGGCTGGAAACGTTAGGGCAGCAGCGCGGAGAGCGGGCAACTTATCGTCGGAAATGTGGGTCGACGACATCGGTGAGTGACCTGGGATAGATGCAGATCCATATATACCCGCCAGGAAATCACCATAAGAAGGAAACCTAATCACATCGTCATCCGTACACGTCACAAAGTAACACTTTAACAGCCCAAAGAGTTGAAAGCCTGATACAGCGGAAACAGCTCGCGAGGCTGTACCAGGTGCATAATATGTTTTGGATATTTCATCGGTAACGGAGTTCCTTATTACTCAATTGACAAACTCCACACAGAACATCTCCCATAGACACCATATTTGCCCGTGTTTGCTTACTCCTCTATTTATCTTATCAGATCAACTTGTGCGCTCCACCCTCTGCTATGATCACTATCGCAAAGCTTGAAAAGGCCATCCACTCCAAGTTCGTTGTAGAACACCTCGAAATTGAGGATGTTTCAAGCGGATGCGGAGAAAGCTATTCCGTCCTTCTAGTCAGTGATGTGAGTAAACTCAAAGGACCTAGATGCCACTATTCTTAAGGATTTCAGGACTTTGAAGGCAAATCCACCCTGCAAAGACATCGATTGAGTGAGTAGTTTCCTTCCGGATTTCTGTGGCTTGTTGATGACACATACCTCAGTTAACGAGGCACTGAAGGAGGAAATTGCTCAGATGCATGCATTCTCTCAGGTGTGTGCGTCTCATAGCGTTTTGTGCTGGCATCACTACGAACCTGTGCACCGTAGAAAACGTTCACACCAGCACAGTATGAAGAATATATCAAGAAACAGACACAGAACAAAGAAGCAGAGTGATGGATCCGCGTTTGACTGATTGTTATGTACCACCTTGTTTGAACGTTTGAGCCAAATCACCCCTATTATCTGGATAATGGACGCAAGAGATATCATATCCCTCTGTATTAATAGATTGCCTGAATATTGCTTATGTAAAAAGATCTGAGTATCTTGAAAACCCCCGTCTGCCCTAGTTCACGCCAAACCACAAGTCTCCATGATTTCTCCACCACCTTATCCTCCATACGATCCTACTGATAAAAAGGGGTTTGTAGGACTTCTTGAGAGACGAACGTAGCTAACACGAGTGAATTTGCAGATTTTCGTGCGTATATCCTGTCCGGGTAGAGACCTGTGTTGAACGTTGCTTCTCAGTTACGAGACTGTTTTGAAAAGGTGGCCGACGATTATCACCAGCGTAATCGATGAATTGCACCAGCAGTGCCACGGCCTCTCGATCGAGCTTCAAAAAGGTGCTGATCCCCAGGGTGTCCTCGAAGCCAAGATTAAGGAGGCGTTGGCTATCGTGAACAAGATTAGCAAACTCAAATATGAGATGGCCCGTGATAAACCTCTCAAGTCGGTAGTGCACCCTCATATAGACTGACAGTCGGCGCGAGAACTGATTCAACAAAAGCCCCATACCGAAAGATGGTGAACTCTATTCCGACCTTTATAACAAGGAATTGGAAGCTCTGGCCAGGGAAGGAAAGAACACATGGTTCACTGCCCCGTGGCTCTATGCCGAGTTTGTCCTGCTGTAACTCTTCGAGTCGCGATTTTTGCTGAATTCACCCCTTCAGATGTTATCTGTACGTGCCTGGGTGCCGCACGTTGGCTCGGCGATGGCTGACTCTCCGTGCAAAGATACCGGCTCTTACGCTCTTATCTCGTCCAAGCTCAGCACTGGAAAGATTTTGATCCTTTCCTCACCCAGAAGAATAGAACCTTCAAACACTCATACAATTCGATCCTTCGTGAGTATTCGGTCGAGTTCTTCCGTAGTCTGTGTTCTAGCATGCCCAAGAGCTCGCAACCATCATGCACGACTTCGAAGCCGAGAAAGGAGTTCTCATGTCAGATGACGACAAACTGGAAGTCTTCTTCAAACAGATGATTCAAATGAGTCTCTGGTTAGTTCATTCCATAATTTACATGGATCGAAGCTGATGCAACATTAAGGGGAAATGCCACTGTACAAACTCCTTCCACTCTTGGGCTAATATTGAGATAGCTTATAAGCAACCGTACTTCAGGACCTTTCTCTCCTCACTCATATGTCAGTATCCGACATCGAGCGACTCCAGGCTGTCGGAAAGGAAGCTCAAGCAGCGAGGCGGGAGTTCATCCTCAGGGATGATCAGGATGCAGTTTGGAATCATTTCAAATCCCTGAAAGATGCCCGAATCGATATTGTTCTCGATAATTGTAAGTCATGACGTCTAAAGTGAGATATTAGCCGCAGACTGATGTGTGGTCGTCTGTACAGCTGGATTTGAGGTGAGATAAAGCCTTTCGGCGGCCAAATTTCCTTTTAGCATTCCTCCCTAGTTAGTCACCGATTTGGTGTTTGCGGATTTCCTGGTCACTTATACTCCGCACGTCAAGAAGGTCATCTTCCAGTAGGTCTCGCCGTTCTTATTGTTTTCGTTGGTAATGTCGGGACCTTGCCAGCCCGAAAATGATTCCCTGGTTCGTATCAGATGTCACGCCTCCTGACTTCAAGCAGGTTTTCGAGTCGCTCCCTGATCCAACATTCTTCGATTCCGCCTCAGAAGGCGAGTCTGAGAGCCGTCAGCACCTGATCACTATGACCAACCGATGGAAAGAATATATCGACCGAGGTGTTTTTGTGCTTTCTGTTTCGCCTGAATCGCGCCTTGGCGAGGATACGCATGGTGCAGCTGACTTTTGGACATCACCATATCCCTATTGGAATATGGAGTCTCTTGCTCCGAAACTGTTTAAGGATCTGAGGACCAGTGGTCTTGTAATCTTCAAGGTATGTCGCTTGTTTGTAATCATGGTGCTGGGTTCAGCCTACATCGTCTATGTAGGGTGACTTGAAGTGAGTGGATCCATTAGGTGGTTGACTCTGTTCTGATGCTGGGCCTTATCAATAGCTATCGGAAGTGAGCCTCCCCCCGTACGCGTATGTATGATCAGAAGCGCAGACATGTACTTCCTATAGGCTCACTGGGGATGTCAAATGGCCTGCATGGACGCCATTCTCAGAAGCGCTCAGAGATCTCGCAGGATCTTTCCCAATCTTGAGTCTGCGCACAAACAAGGCTGATGTAGTGGTTGGCGTTGATCGGGTAGTCGCAGAAGAACTGGACGCCAAGAGTGGGAATCGGTGGAGAGTAGACGGAAGGTGAGTAGTGTTGCTGCGAGTTGCTGTTTATGCTCAATCTTCTAGTTACGCGTTGATATCATTCTTGGGTCTTACAAATGGTTCTTTACTGTGAGAGTTACCGTACCACCGTCCATATCAATGAAAGTCATCACGTTGGTCGGATTTACGGGTAACGTGTTCTCTCTCTCGGAGTTGTAATCGCCTACCAGCGAGAACAGTACAAGAACAACCTAGTGTTGATTGATCCTATTGTTTATTGATCCTATTGTTTATTATGATCCTATTGTTTATTAAAGCTCTTTGGCTGAAAGGGGCTTACCCAAAATGGAATATATATATTGTGTAGTTGAGGTTGGTGTCGAAGCTCATCTCACGATCCGCGTCATTGCTTTCAGTTTGCTTCAGAATCCGAATCCATTAGATTCTAACTCGTATCCAAATCACAATCACCGGTCCTGCAACTGAAGTCGTCTAGCAGTGAGAATCACCTGTGTGTGGAGATACGTTGCCTCAATGGGAGTTATGCCATGGAAACAGGGCAGAGCACACGCATTCACGCCGTGGCTGAGGGTCCGGCAGTTTCATTCAGCCTCGTCAACTGTACGCGACGACGTTTGTAATCGGCGGAAAACAAATGACAACATTCCGATGGAAGTCGTCGCTTCTTGCTCCGCGCCTCATCTGTGCTGCCCACAGCGACTCCTGGGCTGTTTCCACTCTTGTTGCTTCTTTTCTTTGCTTTCTCCTTGATCATTGTTCAGCATTCTGGTAATGCATGACTGTGCTGCAGTTGTACATCATGAAGCTACTGAAACTTTCTTTTTGGTCTGCCCAGAGCAAGATTTTTGTGAGTCGCCTTGTCACAATGACTTATGCATCATGCTGAAGCCCTTTGGCAGTATACTAGACTCACATTCACTCGCTTCACGGTCCTTTACTTTTCCTTTGCTCTGGCCTCATGTATCATTCTCGCCCTTCTCCAGGCCGTCACTTTGGTGGACAACACCGCAGGTGTCAATGCCTTGTCGAACACTTTGTCACAAGCTGGTTCAGCGAAAGCCAATTACGGGATGCCGGTAGTCCTGGGTGAAAAATTGGTTTTGTGCGATGGCATTCCTAATCGATCAAACGTTACTTGCCGTATCTTGTGGGCGTGGAATATGAACGGTTCATCTTCGGTAGGCCATAGCGTTGATTTTTGGTCTGCGGACCTAATGTGGTGAATGATCATTCGAAACCTTAGGCCAATGGGACCATCTCGCTGAACCCACGCGCAGTCAGTGATACAAAACATACCTTGGTACCTGTACTTGCTGCGCGTGAGGAAACTCTTGATCTGCCTGACAACTGTATCTATTCCTTGCGATGGCTACTCGACACGTGAGCTTCTCTCTCATGTTCAGAACTTCTTTCTGAATCAGCTGTTAGGTTGCAAGATGATAAACGTGAGGACGTTGTCACGTTATGCTTTCAGATCTGGCTGTTTTCCTTGGCATTCATTACCGTATGTTTCAAGCTCTTCGCCCTCTTCCACCGGAATTGCTGATTGTAGTGCTTAGCTACTCAACGAGAGTATACCACACCTAGCGGCAGGTCTCTTTGGCCACGTACTGGGAACTGGTTGGGCAGGATATAGAGTCCAGTCCACTGTCCGTTTGACGTATATCTATCGGGAAGCCATCGTTCCCCAGTTGTGTTTAGGTAGGGATACCCTCGGAGATTGGTGGGATCAGAGGCGGGCGCATGCAGTATGTATCCTTTATAACCACGAGTACTTTTGATTTTCATTCTTTCAGATTGGAATTATCGTTGTAAATGTTTGTGCGCTTACGGGATTGATATATCTTTCGTATAAGTTGTTCAAAGTCAGTCATGCCTTGTATCCTGACAGAATATGATGCTTATTCCTATGGATAGGTATATGCTAGTCAGTCCTTCGCTCGCGTTGGAGCTTCCGAGAAAATCCGGCGCATCTACAGGGTATGGATGGCTCAATGCTACAGCAACTATCCTGACCATTGCACAGATCGTTTTATTGTTCTCTGCCAGCCTGCAACTTACGGGGTTCTTCTCGCTTGCGTCCATTGGCATTTGGTTGGATAAAATCAACCAGGGCATCGTTAGGACGTTCGCCTCTCATGGAAGGTTATATCTTGCGGCTTTCATCGTAACACTGGTGGTGAGTTTCTGTACCTAAGGTAGTCGCCAGTGGCTTATATGCTTTGCTTCAGTTGGTGCTCCCTTGGCTTATCTTGGTAAGTCACAAACATTCCACAATACCTCAATTTAATGTCCTCCCAGGGATGGGTTTGTGTCCGACGTGAATGCCTACGCCGTTATGGTGTTTTCTGTGTCATCTCCTTGTTCCTTATCACCCTCTTCACTGTTCTTTTCTTTAGTCCAGGTATACCTCATCTCCCATCATTTCTACATGGCCGTACTGATCGCGTTTTGCACAGTCTATCGTTTTATCTTCTTGTCCTGGTCCTTCTTTGCCACTATGACTGTGACGAGCTACGCCTGTGTAGTCGTAGCCTCCATCCTGGGTATCATATGTCGCCTCAACTTTGGTAATGGCTTAGCCCACTATCGTACGTTCTCCCTTGTTCCTATTCCTATAGTCAGTTAACGGAAAACTCTTTAGTCCAAGTCCACACGGCGCTCGCTGGTGTCAATTTCACAGCAGGCACTTTCTATGACCATAAGACCGACCCTGAAAAAGCCTTCCCATTGCAGGCCAAACCATCTAAAGTGACAACTTCGGAAGGGGTGCAGGTTCACTTAGTTCTCACCGAAACCCGTGGTTCTTCAGTTTATTCGCGTTTTGAGAGTGATCCGATTATACTCTCCTCAACCCCCCCGGACGTCAAAAGTCTTATCTCAGTCTCTCATGACCCTTCTCATGTTCAGTCTAGGTCAAGGACTATGGTCAGTCAGGATATCGATATGAAGGAGGATCCACTACCCCCTGTCTCAGCCAGGAGGAAACCCACAGTGTCCATGGCAAATCGCATTAGTTCCCCACTCCAGGCCTCAGAGCTTCCTGAGCGATTGTCATCATTAGCGAGCCTGCATAGGGCTCTCAACGAGTTCCCTCTGCCACCCATGACGGCACAATTATCCGCGGTTAGCCGGTACACGATCTCCAATGCGCCCCAGACGGGTTTGCCACGAGACGGCGGGGATGGCAAGAATGGGAAAGATAGAGAGAATGGAAATAGCGGAAGGTTTTAACATCGTGTACGTTGATAGGTAGGGGCAGGTTCTCTATACCCGTGTAAATATGCATTGTGGAAATATCGTGTATCTTCAAGGTTCATACCAAGTAGAATGTTTGTTGTCATTGTTTAGGATGATGGGAATCAAAGCCTTGGGCTCGTAAAATTGTAAACTCATCGTGGGCATAGGTTTGTCAATGTGCGGGTGCTCAAGAATCCCACCTTCGTATGTATGATGTCACATTAAGCCAGTTATCAAAGGGCCAGCCTTCGGGTTGAGTTGCGGGCAGAACTATCGACCCCATTTGCAGCGTTTGCTTCCCGATGTCGGATGTTAAGTCAAGCTGAAATAATACAAGGAATAACCCCCTAGACTGTGGAATTGGTCTATGAGCTACAGGCAGCACTTCCCCGTTATGGCAGCCAGTGAAATGATTCAATTGCATGGTCCCAGTCCGTGACCTCCAACGACCATCATCTCATAACCTCACTTCCCCACAAAAATTCTCTGTGCCGCAGCTAGGTTGGGCCTCAATTGACTCTTATATGTGCATGGATATACTCACCTTTTGTCCCGTTCACACCAGCGACGCTTATCTGTGAATGTCCCGGCAGCAGCAGGATGCGAGCACAATCGGAAAACCTCGTCAGCGCGCGAATACGACCTCGTTCGCGTCGTTCGGGTGGCGCAGACCCAAGTCGGATCACCCTATCCCTTCTCCCATAAACGTGCCACCAGTGGTCCCGCAGCCACTTTCCCTTGACGAATTGATCGAAGTTCTTAAGCCCCCAGCTGTCCCGAGTCTCGCCCACGCACGCGCGCTTGCAGGAATCTTAACTACGGCCTCACCACTTCCCCGATGTGCTACCATCAATGAAATCCTTTCGTCGCTGTGCGATGTCAATGGACCATTGTCATTTCAGGCGGCTGGTTTTGACATCCTCTCTTCCTATTGGGAGAACCCAGAAGCAGTCGTGGTTGAGACGGCTGATCGTCTGTCTTTCTTTTCCCTATTCCTGGGATCTGATGTTCCGTGGGCCATAGATCTTTGGGAGCCAAGGTTCAAGGCGCTCAGGGCTCTCACCAAGTACGGCACTGACATCGTTGGAATCGAGACTGCCTTGATAGATGTCATCAAGCGGTGGATAGAAGGTGCATTTGATGGCCTATTGAGGCGCGGTGCGGACTTGGATCGAATGGAAAGAACGGAAAGGGAGAGGAGCGTAGATGTTTTGGTCAAATTCCTGTTTGACATTCTTAACAAACCTGAAAATATTGCTCGACTTCCTGAGGACACGATCCCCGTCATGATTCGCTTTTATGCGACTCTTGTGGAACGTTCTATCGTCGACCTCGAAGATCCACGTACTCAAGATAAATTCTCTGCCTCGTCGGACTCGGTGGCATCCATTTCACAGTCAAGACCAGGACTTCATCGGCGTAACCCATCTTCTCTTTCAGCGACATCCTTGACATCACCACCCACACCAACTCCTCCCGCCATATCCCAGAACCCATATAAACACCCAGCAGAAATCGCTATCACCATATACCTTGATTACCTTCAGTCACAAACCAAAGCCCTGTCTCCACCATCCCTTGAAGATATCCTAGTTTTGCTATTTCGCAGTCTTGCCTTCTGTGCTTCCCCACTACCGCGTCTCACCGTTCTTCCTCATTCACGCAAGAAACCCTCGCTGGAGGATAAGGTCCTGGAAACCCTGGCCTCAATCTGTGCGGGCCCCTACTCCACAACATGCATGGGGATCCTCAAACGTTGTTTGCATCCAAGATTCCCCGGAGGCGATGACAGCGAAGCAGAAAATAGCGATACGCCTCAGCGTGGGGGCGACGTTGAGACTTTGGGACCTCTCCCGCATGAAATTCCCTGGGAACTTTTACAGCTTGGTATCTTCACCTCTCTCGGGGCGTACCGGATGCTGCGCTGTCAAATACGCCGCACTCTCATCTCGAGACTCGCGCGTGCTTACATCTCACGGGAGACTTCCATTGGCTACTCATATTCTGGTGCCCCATCGCATATTGATGTAGAGCAAGATCTCATGGAGAAGGCGTGGCCTCGCGACGACTACGTCGCAAATGCCGGTATCGGCCTTAGCAGTGCTGCCAATGGGTGGGATGCTCCGCGGATTGGTCCGGCTCTTGCGGAGAGCGTGGCAGAGTGGGTAGCCTGGATCGGGGAGGGACCACATGCGCCTAGTGTTACTCAACTAGACAGAGAGACCTTCAAAGAGAGTTGGGATCGCGAGCGTCAACGCGCTGACAAGATATTGGAAGAGGCCGCTGGATTACTCAAAGACATCCTTCAAGAAGCAGATTCCCGAGACGAGGATAATCCGGGTTTGGATGACGAAGAGGCGGCTGTTGTAGGAGGGACTTTGTACAGTCTCTGCAAATACATTCCTCCTTTGAGGCGAGTTAAGGACTTTATGTCTTGGATTACAACTCATGCGCTTACTCCAGGAACCCGGATGGCTCTCCTTTTATCGTTCCACTGGATAACCCTGCCAGTGCGCCCACCCCACTCCTGAAATCTATTACATCTTTACTTGCGAGGGATCATATAGGCAACCTCAGTCCGCTTTTATCGACCACGCTCATCTCGATCCCCGATAACCTGACTGATAACGACACCGCGCGACTTCCGGGACTCATGCTAGAACAGCACGATCTCTCTCCTACTTCTCCCGATTGGTTAACAAACTGGGAAAATCTGTTTGGAAATCCAACTATCATCAGTTCTCAACGTCCTTTAACGAAATGTGCCGTTATGGAAACCCTCGCTATTGTTTACGATAATGTGAAGGATATGCAATCATATCGTTGCCCACTGGCTGATCTGGTGTTAGGGTTCTGTCAGAAGTGGGTCGGGGCTCCAGAGGTCGAAAGTGAGGATGGTGATTCGCTGTGGAGAGTTCTTGGAGATGAGATTGTGCTTCGCGCCATTGAGACGGCGCCAAGGAGAGAGCAGGAGGCGCCGGACATCGACAAGATCATTGATCTACTCAAAGCCGTGGCTTCCGAGCCATCCGTCGAGGAGGCAGAGGATATGGTAGATGTTCTGTCTGCTGTTTCCGGTGAAGCACCTTCCCCGGTCGGCATAAGCACTGCTCCTTCTGGTATGGTCTCTCCTGTCCTCTCTCGAGTGCAATCCGAGTTTCATAGCAGTGGAAGGGAGAAAGAAAAAGAGTCGGGCATTCCGTCTGTTATGTCCTTGCTTTCGTCTATTGCTTCAGGAGGCGTTTCTCGATCCCAGTCAAGCCAGCCCCCTATTACCGAAGACAACCCCGAGCTGCCGCCAAAGCCAACTCCCGAGAAGCCTAAGCCTATTCCTCGTGTAGTCTCCGCAGTCTCTGCAATTGTGAACGCTTTCTCTCAACTTGCGTTCACCCCTCATGTTCTCGAGGATCATCTTCACCGGCTCGCCATTCGACTCTACGGAATCCTTCTTGATGTCCTGGAGCAAGGGCAGTCTACAAGAGCTCGGGTGACTGTGCTCCAGTTCTTGATGCGGTTACGTGCCGACCGTGACCACAACATTTACTTCATAACCAAAACCTATGATAAGGATGGTCAGATCGCTATGTTATCGGGTCTAGTCAACCGTTCGTCGCTCCCCTCAACCGAACGAAACATCGAGGACCCTGATGATGATTACACTGAGGGCAAAAGACCACGACCGAAGTCCGTCCAGGAGCGCGAGGAGAGGCAGGCGTTGAGAGGACGAGGGTCAGGCGGGCTGCCCCGATCGGCAGGTAGTCGAAGTCGTTCGCGGGCCCCCGTGCGAGCTTCGCCAGCTGAAGTAACTAGAAAACCTCGCCAGCCTCTTTGGCACTACCCAGAAGTGTTGCCTTTCGTGATTGCTGAGCCAGACTCCCCAAGCGAGGCACTTATCTCGTACCATCCCGATGGCTCGGACAGCCAGATTGTGCTGGGAATCTCTCAATACCTGGAGGCCGTCATTAGCATACTGGAAAGGGAAACAAGCTGGGAGGTACTGTCCTATGTCCTTTGCCACCTACCGACACAACTTTCCAACAAGCATTTGTTTTGTGGACCGCTTTGTCGTCAGCTCCTCTCGCGGCTGCTCAACGTATTATGCACAGGAATCTTGAATGGAGAACTAGGATTTCACGTTGAGGCGTGGCCTCCCGGACTGAAGCCAAGGGATGCTCAAGGGTTGGCGCACCATTCCTTATCAGTCCTAGTCAGCTACAAGAGGTGTTTCGAACCCCATCAGCGCCACATCCTTGTTGAAGTCTTCCAACATGGTCTTGATGGTCAACTATCGACAATAAAATGCTGCCTGCACGCTCTCACCCTTTCTGCGTTCGAACTGCAATCATCTGTTACCAAATGCATGCCGAGGATCCTCGAGAAGCTTTCACAGATTATGTCCAATCCTAATATGTCCGTCCACATTCTGGGCTTCCTTTCCATTGTCGGAAGCCTTCCTGCCCTTTATGCCAACTTCACAGAGGCAGATTACAAGATGGTTTTTGGTGTGGCTTTGCAGTATTTGCAACACTATAACCGTCAGAATGCTTCTCCTACGATCTCTTGGGCCCTATCACAGTATGTCCGGATCATGTCGTATTTGGCTGTATACATTTGGTTTCTCGCTCTCAAGTTACCTGATCGTCCGAAACACATTCCCTATATAACTCGACAATTAATGCTCGCGAACGAAGGCAATCAGGAACTGGATATCCCCACAGAGGTCTGTTTTGATTGGCTCGCACGCTATACGTACGCATCTGCGGACCCACGTCCCGCAACCTCTGCTTTTAGTCATGTTGTTATGAATCCCGAGAGCCACCCGCCCGAATCTAGTCCTTCTGGTGTTCTTCAGCCTGTGAAAACTTGGTTGGCTGGCAACGCAGTCGTCACTGTCCACACGTTGCCACGCGCGGGTTGGGTTGAAATTCTTTCCAGACGACCATCCGGCTTCTCCAAGTTCATCTGCCACGTAGAAAATGTACCGATGGTAGGACCGGGCGATGTATCCCCAGACATCGCCTCAGTACCCGCGGGTCTTATGTTGGAACGGAACCCTACGAGGGTTATTTCAGCCACGGGGACGCTTCCCCAAGTAGCGAGGATAACTCCAGAAGAGGTGCGTCCATTTACTCTCGACCCCATGCCATGCTGAAGAATGCGATAGGAAGAGCTGCAAGAAGCTCTAATGGTGCAAAGAGATGACGCCTGGCCTGAACCGCCTCGACCAGATCCCGTCACAGGGTATGTCTGGAGCAAGACAGCGCCATCGCAGCGACGAAAGGATGTGGTTCTTGATCCATCTTACATCGTCCTCCAGCTCTCTTCTTATCCATTTGGAAATGCAAACATACGGAGAGTAGAGGATCCTCCGGATTTATCGCGCTTCCTTTCCATGCTCGATCGCATACCCGTGATTGACACACACAAAGTCGGGATTATGTATGTTGCTCCAGGACAGACCGACGAACGTGACATTCTTGGAAATACGCATGGGTCTCCTGCATATACCCGGTTCCTCGAGGGTCTTGGTCGTTTAATCAATTTACGGGGACAGGTGGATGTATACGCCGGCGGCCTTGAACCAGATGAAGACGGTGAATATGCCTATGCATGGTGGGATGACATAGGACAGATCCTCTATCACACTGCAACGATGATGCCTTCTCATCCTCACGATCCACATTTCAATTTCAAAAAACGTCATATTGGTAACGACTACGTCAGGATCGTCTGGAATGACTCCGGTCTACCTTATCGCTTCGACACTTTGACCACCCAGTTCCAATTTGTTAACATTGTCATCGAACCCCACTCACTTGGCGCCATTTCCGCGTTCTCCAATAACTTCCATGAAAATGAATACTTTAAAGTCACTGTACAGCGTGCTCCTGGAATGACAGAATTCGCTCCTGTTGGCAACTTTAAACTCATATCCGCCGAAAACCTCCCATTCCTTGTGCGTCAGCTCAGCCTGTTAGCGGATTGGTTTGCTGCGGTCTTTGCACAAACTCAAAAGGACACAGTTCGTGTCGAGGTGAAAACAAATTGGTCTGCACGTTTGGAGGCCATACGACGTTTCAAGAGCCAGCTCCCCAAGCTAGAGGAGGTGGAAGCACCCCACGGTATCTTTAGCCAAGAGGTTTCTAGAGATTTTACGAATAGTTTCTAGTTGCCAGATGTACTTGGCCATGATGGATGTTGTATGAGTCATACATAAATAACTGTAAGGATAATGTACAGTATACAACCACTCCTTTATTAGGTTACTTTGTAATGGCTTTATGCTCCATAGGGACTAGAGTGCTTCATAATATCCCTCCATCTAAGGAAACAGAAAAATGCAGGGCAATTCTGATAGTGCTTTTACCCAGATCAATTGCTTACATTGGAAAATTGCAAGTCCTTCTTTCTCTTGTATAACCACCATCATTTTTTCTTTGAGATGGTTGTATTAGTATCTCTAGTAGTATGATCATAAACTCAAAATACCTTCACCTCATCTCACCCTCACCCTCCATTGTCTAATATGGCCTTTATCTCCCCAGGCCCCAATGCTCCTGACACTGTTGCATGTTGGATTCTAGAGTAACAAATGTACAGTGGTTTCTTACTACTTGAAATTCTGGAATTCTAATAAGTGCTATAGTCTGGCCTGGACTTCACTAGCTCAAATACTAGCTCCATCAATGATATTCCAGTAAGAAGCATTCACTTGTCAATGTTATCTAATATACTAAGGATTTAGATTGATCCACAGTTGATTATGCCTATTACTGAGTCTTCTGTCTCAGAAGATGGAACTGAGTCAAAGATAGTTTTTCAAAGCCAGGAAAAAGGACAGCTATCAATCACAAAAATAATCCATATGGACCAGTATGTGGAGTAAAGAAGGGTAGCTCAGATTACAGTACAAATCTCTTTATTAGATATAGCTCTTATTAACCAAGTAAAATCTTAGATATTACAAGGCCTAAGCCTCTGAGACCAAGGATTTTAGAGACTGCAAAGTCAACAACAAAATATAGAAGAGAGCTGTCTGACTTGACTGGAAGAGTAAGTCATATTCTATTTCATAACTATTAACTGACCTAATTGAGTAGTGTGAGAGATTAGCAGAAGAATATGATGCCTATATCATATTCATATCTCAACAGGCAGTTAGCTCTTCTGCTACTGTTCATTATAGTTCACCTTGGCTCAGACATGAAACAAAAGAGGATACTCTAGACATCATTCAGCAGTATCAAACCCTGATGAATAACTTGGTACTTGCCAAGAGACAAGAAATATTAGTATTGGCAAAACAGCTTCATGCCAAGATGAAGCTGCTAAAGCTAAGACTCAAGCACAAGAAGCTAATGCTCATATCCAAGCCCAGCAAGCTCAATTAGATGCCCAAGCACTATTAGTAAAGGAGTTGGAAGCAAAGATACAAGCTTTGAGTGTATAAACTAGACAGGAGGGTAATTCTACTGGCAACAATACACTACCAGCAGTAGGATTCTATTGGTGGCTATTTGCTATTTACAGTGGAATTCTACTAGTCACAATATGCTTGTAACTTGTCATGTTATTTATTAATCACTTCCACCACCTGTATTATACTGCTTGCCTAGTTACACTTGCAGGGATTGCCATCTCTTTATATGATTTGAATACTTTTGACACTTTTCAATGTGTCTCTTGTGATTTGAGAATTTACTCTTGCAAGTGCATGGATTACAATGCCACTACAGTAGGATTCTACTGGCCACAACATCTATAGTGTAGAATTCTATGACTCACAATATACTGCTACCAGGAGGATTCTACCAGTGTTTGTATGCTATATTCAGTAGAATTCTACTGGTGATTTTATGCTATAGTCAGTGGAATTCCAATACTCACAATATGCTACCACCAGTAGGATTCTAGTACTGATTTTATGCTCTATTCAGTAGAATTCTACTAGCTGCAATATACTATATTCAGAGGAATACTACTGCTCACAATATGCTACCACCAGTAGGATTTTATTGGTAATCATACACTATATTCAGTGGGATTCTACTACTACTCTACTACCAGTAGGATTCTACTAGTAATCATATGCTATATTCAGTAGAATTCTACTAGTCACACAATGCTACTATAATATATTAGCTAGTGTAAATGTTACAAGGCTATACTGTTTATTTGTATTGCATTGTGGGGTGTGTGTACTTAGTGCTGCAGGCTGTGGTAAGTCCTACAAACAGTATGCAACAATCCTGTAGGTGTGACAAGTTGTCCCACCAAGCGCCTAAAGCCCAGTACGTTAAACAAATCAAGCAAATCCGCATACTACAATGGCATCTGCCCATATAGACGGTCACAAAGCAGCAAAGTACGTTACATCCAGACGTCCACCTCACCGGGTATCCCTAATCTCTAAAATCCGTATTGGTGATCAAACAGGAAACGCAAACTCACGGACAAAAACATCCCCAATGCCATCCTCCAAAACCCCGAGTTTCTGCAGGATTCGCAGATGTATCAGTCGCTGCTAGATATGGAGAGGAAGTTGGACTGGACGATGACGAGGAAAAAGGTCGAGGTGCAAGATGCGTTGTCGAGGGTGCCTACCGTGCGTTTCGTCTCGGGCGCCTTTCTTCTGGAACTTGGCTTACGTCCTGTTGTTTTTTTTGGTCGGCTCCGCGTTTTGGCTTGTTGGTTTGTTGCGCGGTGATGGATTTGACTTTCTGTTGGAATGAATGCGTCGATGAAACCAGACAACGCGTACCTTGCGGATATTCCTCAGTCATACTGTGTCTGGACAGGCATGGCAAACCGGCGCAGAGCAGCCAGCGGCGAATCCCGAGACTGGTGAGGGTATCCCTGCATGGTCGTTCAGAGTGGAGGGCAGGCTACTCGAGGTGCGCGCGAATACACTGAGTTCTGCACTCATAGTTGCGGACTGAAAGGAATTCCGCCTGTTACAGCCTCAAAACCAACGAAGCCGCGATAAGGCACCCCAACGCAAGTTCTCCACATTGATAAAACGCATGATTATCGAAGCCGAGCGTGACCCTGCGTTGTACCCGGAAGGCAACATTGTGGAGGTGCGTGTCTCTTTGGGCTTGAGATTTCGACTTGAGGTTGACGATTTGTCCGCATCCTGCTTTTGGTCCGCTTCTGGGTGTGTCTTACGTGGTGTATAGTGGCCTAGAGCGCCCGGACAACACAACCCTAGTCTCGACGGGTTCACTATGAGAAGAACAGGAGACGTACCCACAAAACTCCGCGTCATCATGTTTTTGGATCATTTTCCAGAACAGTACAAACTATCCCCTGAGTTGTGTGAGTCCTTTCTTCCTATGCATTGCACGCGCAGTTGCTTTCAAGTTCCCTGACTCGTTTGGCTAAACCTATGCTCTTTTATTGATCGCAGCACACGTATTGGGAATCAAGGAAGACAGTCGACTTGGCGTTATCCAGACGCTGTGGAATTACATCAAACTGCAAGGCCTCCAAGATAAATCTGACCGCCGGATGATACATGCCGATGAGAAGCTTCGGTTGGTGAGTGGGTCGCATCGCCACGAGAATTCTGAGAAGCTTACGGGAACGGTTTGTGCAGATATTCGGCGCGGAAACCATTGCGTTTCAACAGATACCAGAGCTTGTTAACCGGCATCTTGCAACTCCTGATCCCGTTATATTACATTATACCCTCAATCCTACCGTGCCCCCTCCAGAACGGCCGTCGGCGTGGGATGTGGAGATCAAGATGGAGGATACCACGTTGAAGAATCGTATGGCGACGATAGTGCAAATGAGTAAGGAATCCACGGCGACATTAATGAAATTAGATGAGGAGGTACGTTTCTGGCAGTCGCTTAACACATCGCAATCAACACGTCATTCCGTCTGGACAAACTGCTCATTCTATTCTCTTGCCGTTTCCTTTAACAGATCGCTCTGCTCGCACAGTCCCTGCACAACTCACACCTGAAAAGGACATTCCTACAATCCTTTGCGGATGACCCTGCGAGGTTCATCCAGACGTGGTTAGAGTCGCAGTCTCGTGATTTGGAGAGTATCCTGGGCAGCGGGCCGACGGAGGGTATGACTGTGCGTCAAGAGGAACTGAGACGAAGCGAGTTCTTCCAGCTTCCTTGGGTTGAAGAGGTATGCCGATCTCAGTGGTTCAGTTGCAATGGAACGAAACTTAGGTGGCGATTTATTTAGGCGGTTGCGATACAGGAAGGACTGCGCTTGGCTGCGCGAGGGATGCAGTAGTCGTGTACTTTAGATGATGGTAGCTTTGGGTTTGTTATTTATTGTCAAAGTTGGCTGGAAATCGTTTTAGAAGTTCTGGTTGGGGGTTTATGGTAGTCAAGACTTAGCCGATGCCGAGTCTGTCCCCACATCCATTCCCGTGCCGAGTGAAGTGACTTGGCGTAATAGATACGTGTCTTGTTCGTGTACGTTTCCCCGTATTGCATGTTCCATTCTCATCGTTGTATTTACGGAGTGTTCTACTCCATACTGGTTCCACTCACGTACCCAAAACAATGCACCTTGTGGCTAATGTGGTAGAGCTGCATATATGGAAAACGATTGAATATTCGACAGGAACTTGATCAAATATGACAGACGTACGTCTGACGCGACATGCTCGTTGGATATAGATAACCTGACCCAATGACTACACTGTAATTGTATTGTCCGCCGGATTGGCAGAGGTCTACAGTTATGACTGTGCAGGCGCATGTCAAGGACAAGATCACATTGTCCAGAAATAGCTGCCGCAACTCCGAACTTGAGAGCGTCTAGAATGGCATCACCTCCTACACATGTGTCCGGGGAAGCCAACCTTAGATGAGGTCCATCCAAAAGTCTGT
Organism: Podaxis rugospora; assembly: GCA_018524415.1. Classification (NCBI taxonomy): domain Eukaryota; kingdom Fungi; phylum Basidiomycota; class Agaricomycetes; order Agaricales; family Agaricaceae; genus Podaxis; species Podaxis rugospora. The sequence goes on from JAEUWL010000302.1 coordinate 84,451, forward strand.
CGGAATTGTGCCCATTGTGCTTGCGACACGTCTACAACTCGGGGTATATATAGGCCATCAATTTCCCGACAATTTTCAGTTGTCTGGCCCATTGACGGAAAACAAATCTTGGTGGTGTGAAAAGGGGGAGCCAATCTCGATCATTTATACCGATCAGAGGGAGTCTAAATCAGGGTCAAAGCATGGTCCCGGCAATCTGCGTCAGAAATTCATGAGACGACTTGAACAAGCGCTGGTTTCGTCGTAATAAGCAGAGAAAAAGCACGTCCCTTTGTTTCTCCCTTCCACGTCCCCTTGTCTTTCTGCTAATCCCTCTCTGCTTGGAAATTGTACTGCATTCTGCGATATGACCACCGGGCGGGTGAGTAGTTGATGTTTGGTCATTGGCGGGGGTTGAATGAGCTGATGGACCTTGGTCGTGTCGTTGGTGTGTATGGAATGGACAGTTGGGCCGACTTCGACAGGTGAGGATCTTTCTTCGTTATGGCTCAAGCCTCCTGGCTCTTGGTGGGGTTTGTGTCTGTCCCGATGCTGGGGGACGTGGATCGAGGTGTCGTCAATGGCAGTTGCTCATGGGTATTGGAAATTACAGTGGGCCGAAGAGGTTATGACCTCCAAGGATAACAAGATGTTCGTCAGTGAAGATTACAAGGCATTAGAGGCCAAGATCGAGGTGCGGAAAGAGGGAATGCTCAAGTGAGTCGTTTCTTTCATTCTCCCCCACTGCTATCACTGTTCTCCTTTCACGTTGTGATATTCTGTTTATGAAACACTAATTACTGTTGCCTTGTTTTGTGATATGCAGGATACAAAGCATATCCGAAGCCTACCATCGTTCACTCTCCAAGAAGAAACACCATGAAGCGCTGGGTAACAACGAGAAGGTGTTGCCCCTTGATGCTTTAGGCATTGTCATGATTGTCCATGGAGAGGAATTTGGCGAAGACTCCCCATTTGGTATGTTGGTCCCATTGATATCTTACTGCATCCTGATACAATTCCTCCTTGATCACCCTTACAGGCGCCTCTCTCGTCAAATTTGGTCGTGCACACTGCAAGATCGCGACTCTGCAAGAGGCTTATGCGGTCACCTTCAAGGATACATTTATCACGTCACTTCAGCATTTCGGGGAAGGGATTAAGCAATATGAGTACTTGAGAAAGAAGCTCGAGAGCCGCAGGTACGGTGTTTCCTCCTCCATGGAATTCACTTATTGACCGATCATAGGTCGGCTTATGAGGCAGCTTTCAACAAGTTTGAGAAGCTGAAGCAGAGCAAGAAAGAGAAGGAGAAGGACAAAATGGAAGCTGAGGAAGAACTAGAGAGGGCTAAACAACGCTTGTATGTTCTCTCCTCCTCGAATTGACCACTGGTACTCATGCCATTTGTGATTAGCAATGAGACCGCGGAAGATATCCGTGCGCATATGGAAGCCATCAGAGATGACGATGCCTTCCACCTTCGCGAACTCACAGCATTCCTAGACCTTGAGATGAACTTTGTCCAACAGTACCTGGAAGTATTAAAGGATGTCAAATCAGAATGGAACTACGAGTAAGCATAGTCTCTCATGCCACTCCACGTCTCTAATTGACTCTTGTCGTCTATAGTATTCCATCCACCAATTATCAGAGGCGCAATGGCCTACCAAAGTCCCTATCACGACGGTCGTCTGGCAACGTCAAACTGCCTATAGATCCCTATGCTAACGTGTCCCCCGATTCTTCGGACGGCGAACCCGACCCATGCTCCACGTCCAGTCGTCGATTCTCGTTCCACCATAATCGACCAGAGTCCACTGGAAGCAAGCCGCCATCACGGCCCTCGTCGCGTTTATCCAGGAAGCGTACGAGTAGTACTGCTAGCGACAAAGACCGAGAAGCAGCCGTAGAGAAGCCGGCCCCCAGACGACTTAGTGTTGCTGGGTGGGCTTCTAGTGCTGTTGAGTCGGTTACGAATAGAGGTGGAAAGAAGAACAATAAGGATAAGGACAACTTTGCGACTTTGGATGATGAAGATGAGGAGGGGGGCACGGGTCGGGGAAGTTCGACATCCCTGTCGTTGAAGAAGTCGACGAGCATTGGGTCCATCGGTCGGAAATCTTCCAAAAAGTCTGGCAAGGATTCGTACTGGACGTCGCCCAAGGTCGCACAGCATGTAACAAAGCCTAGTTCGCCGCCGGAGAAGAAGAAACTTGTTCGTGCACGGTTTGACTATCAAGCCAAGTCGTCGAATGAGTTGACCTTCCGGGTGGGTGACGAGATCAACGTCCTCAACGAGGTGTTGGATGCTTGGTGGATGGGCGAGTTGAATGGACAGTGTGGGTTGTTCCCTACGACGCATATTGAGATCGTTTCTCCGTCAAAGGCGTCCACACCGTTGCCTATGCCGCAGGTGGAGAAACAGAAACAGAAATCGAGTTTTCCGCCTGGGCTTATTAATAACGCTGGGACGCAAGGTGATACCCAGTCGTTTGATGATGGATATGGTACGAGTGAATTGGACGAGGAACTGGATTTAGGGTCGCGACCGTTGGAGCATCATAGTCCGTTCATAGAGGGTTTGGGCGATACAGATAGTATCACGAGCCGGACGACTGAAGACGACAGCGAACACCACGCAACGACACGAACGCCAAAACAACACAACAGGGATCTGGATCCAATGACGCCTAAATCTCGGGAGAAAGCGATGAAGATGACATTGTCGTCCTCGGAATCGGAGGAGTGGCCTGGGTTGCTGTTCAATGCAGGTACAATCGGTCGAAATACGTCGGGGCAGGTACCCATGGCGATGACAGGAACGCAAACTCCAACCAAGAAAGCGCCTCCACCTCCCCCACCGAGAAGAGCAGTCCCGACTGTGCCAACTGTGGCGCCACCGCTGCCAGAACGAAAAACGAATGTTTCGAGTGGCACGGGGAAGGCGTGTGCGCAATATTTAGGTGTGGCGTCGTCGACGAGTTCGTTGGCGTCTGGTTCTGGATCCGGATCTAGTGGCGAAGGATATGATAGGTCGCCATTTGAGAGCTCGTTGGATTTGTCAGTGGGCGGCCCGTCGGATAAGGCGAATCCGTTCAGGGCGTGGTGAGCATTGGTGCTGCTGCATTAATGTTGACGGATGGACGTGAAGCTATCAATGCTATCCGTAATTGATGGTTGTCATCTATCTTCAGGTGCACACGATATACGAAGTGTGTGAAGAGCCTTGGTCTTCTCGAACCTGTGATGATCCTCTGTATGATATAACTGGATTCATCAGCCTATTACCTTGAACTGTACATTATTACACTATCATACGATATATATTTCTCTCCCCTCCACTCCTGTGTCTGTGACCTCTAAGTTCACATCTGATGCCAGCCCCGAAGTCTCCTCAGGGCCCACCTTGGATCCGCTCAGCCGATCAATCCGCCGGTCACGTGGTGAGTTAAGGCCCGTAAATTGACGCTAAATACGGGGTGGGTTGCTCAACCGCAAGAGGTCTTTTTCCGCCTCTGACAACCTCCTAATTCCACAGCCAATCACCCCGACTAACCACTCTCAGGCAGAGGACGTTGAGTGCATAATGTCAACAACGAGTTCGACAGCGACAGCAGTGAAGAGGAGAAAGATTGCGGTGCTCGGGTCACGTTCAGTCGGTATGTATTTGAGCGGTTCCCGTGCACTTGGAGACCTTTCGTTGACGATGACGTTTCGGTTTTTCTTGCCGTTTGATTTTGGCTGAATGGATGGGTTTGTGCGGTGTGGTTGTGGGCTGATCTTGTCTCGTGTGACTTTTCGGTTGCCCTGCGCGATGGATTGCTGAATTTCTAGGCAAGTCGTCGTTGGTGAAACAGTTCATCGAGGTGCGTGTCTTTTTTTACCTTGTTCAGCGGTCGAGCCATGGCGCTCATTTATTCGGCTTTATGCAGAATCATTTCGTGGATGCGTATTATCCTACTATTGAATCTACTTTTGCAAAGAGCGTGAAATACAAAGGCGTCGAGTATGACTGCCATATCATCGACACTGCTGGTCAGGTGGGCTTTTTTTTTTTGTCTCTCACAGGCCTTCTTTCGGGGGCGTTGCTCCGTTGCTCATGCGTAAATATAGGACGAATACACACCGATCAACTCACAATATGCTATCGGAATCCATGGGTACCTTCTCGTGTATTCCATCGCCTCTCGCAGTTCTTTCGACATGATCCAGATCGTCTATGACAAGATCGTCGATTTCTGCGGTGTCAGCGATATCCCATGTGTGATCGTGGGCTCGAAGAGTGATCTCGCACCCTCAGGGTGAGTCTACACTTTCCTCCCACATCAGTTTTTCATGTCTTCACATGGGTTATACCCGTTATATCTAATCTCTTAATCGCCCTGGTATGGATCATGACCGAACCGATTGTCACTTGCGCCCTGGTTTTTGTAACGCTTCTTGATTCCCATTTATCCCGACTTCTGGATTTTATGCATATGCTAACCCATTATATCCAGCCGACAAGTCGAAACCGCTGAAGGCGAGAGACTCGCGAAAGCAAACAAGGCTGCGTTCATTGAGACGAGCGCGAAAGAGAACATTAACATCGGTACGTATATCTTTTTACTGCTCCCGACAAACGAGCCGTGCCATGGGATCTAATGTTCGCATCCAGGTAAGGTATTCGAATTGTGCCTAGCCGAAATTGAGAAGCGCACGGCACCAAATCAAGCCGAACCCACCACAAAGTCTTGCCTCGTTATGTAGAAATATAGATATCTGCTTTCTTCCTTTCAGACCCTTCTTCTCCTTGGATATTTGGACATTTTTGTAAGTGATTAGGTTATCAGTTGCTTCTTTTTCGTTTCCTATTTTTACCAGAGAACTGGCGCTCCCGAACTATCCTCTATTCTTCTCCTCAGGAAGTCCTCGTTACATGGAAGTTCCTATCGTTCTCCTTTTCTCTTCGTCTTCTATTAGTAGAGATGTATAGTATGCAGCGTCATGTATTGGATGGTATGCCGTTTACAAGTAATCTAACTTATTTTCTTTTTCTTTTAATCAGCACAAAGTACGTTACATGAACACCATGGCATACATTTGCTTTGGTCTTCACATCTAACGTCACATCGGCCGAAGGCGCCGAGGAGAGTCTGTCGGCTGAATGACACTGCAGGGACCCAAAGTAGGCTATGATTGCAATCGTGACAAGTTTGTATCTCTTGCCACTATCTCTTGGCCACTTTTCAGATGCTCACACTCTTTTTCCTTAGTCATGGCGTATTTTCCATTGAAAATTTGCATACATATATGGAAATGTCTTCGGTAAACGTTTATGATTTTTTGAGTATTTTATCTTGCCAGATAGCCATGTCGGAACAGTTCCGATGAGCACAGGTCAACTGAACCATCAGTTGGCCACCCTTGTCACGCTCATATGCCAGTCCTCAAACTAATCCTGGTATTCCTCGAGCCCTTGTGAAGATATTGGGCTGAAAGTGAGCAAACACACTCTCTGGTATGGTTCCTACAACCATGCCAAAAACTATTCTGAAACCTTCATGGGATCGGCAGAGATCTACAAAACTGATGGTAAAATCACTGCCTCAGAAGCTCACTTCCCGAACCATTATTTTTTTCTGACAGTACGCAGAGAGTTCTCCGAATATTTTTGTACGATAATATTCTCTAGTATAAGTACTAATATACATGTCAAGTTTGGGAAGTCTATGTGCAAGTGAAAGAGAAGAACTGCAAGGTGGCCAACAGGTGATCAATGATAGTATACGTCGAATTAGAACACGAAAAAACGTTGGAAATTGTGATTAAGGTATGCAAGAACACATGGGGAAAGTATGAGACCGAAACAAGTGGGACGGAGAAAAGCGCAAAGCAGGGGGGCAGCGCAAAGGTGGGGTGAAGCACAGCACTAGCTACGGCGACTCGAAAGTAAAAAGGACCAAACCTCATTTACGAACCACTTTGCTACTCATCGGCCCGAAATTTCCAAGTAAGGCTAGAACGCGCACGAATACACTAACAGGCACGCGAAAAAAACTGGACATGGAGACAAGAAAGCATGTAGAAAGCGAACGATGATATCAAAGCAGGAAAGCAAAACAGACAGCGATACTTGTACACCAAAGGTAACATTCATAAGAAGAGAACATCGGGAAGAGAAGCATTCCTTTCGGAGAAAATATCAGTGCGAGCGCTCAGAGACACCAAGTCTAGCATTACTAGACATTTACGGGACCGGCCACCATAGACGGCCCTAGGCGTGTGTAGTCCCACATAGGTCCATCCCCCACAAGAAAAAAAATTTAACCCATTCATCCAACGACACCACCATCCCTCGAAATTAAAATTTGGTCAATAGGCTAGTATTGACAATGACATAAAACGTGAACACACGCAGGGTCGACGGGTTCACAGGCAATACGAGTGTGGGGCAGGTTTGATCTCATAGGCCACTGTGGTTCTTGGGAGCTCTTGGCCTTACAGCGAGTCGTAAGGGACTGGGTTAAACAACCCGAGTCGTTGTCGCTGCCATTGTCGGATCGTCTTGGTTTCCACGTGGCGTGATTGTGTTCGCGGGTTCCAGGCGGCGATGACGCCAGAATCGTCGGAGAGCATGACGTATTGGAGGTCAGCGCATTTGTTGATGAAGAGAGAGTCAGGGAGCGGGTACGGAGACCGACGGGCTTTTACGTCGTCTTTTTCTGATGCGGAAGGGAGAGATACAGGAAATGCGGGAGATAGACGTGAGCTTTCGTGTTGGTGTTCGAGTTCGTACCACGGGGATTCTTGTGGCACGCCCCAAATTGTTGATTCCTCGGCTATGGATAGGTACTCCAAGCTCGGCGGAGGCGGGAAGATGGAATTATCTAGTGCGGCTAGGATGTCCTGAGGAAATCCGACGATGACCAACGTTGTATTGAGTAAAATTCTTGGGAGAGGGACTTTACCTCGTAAGTTTGTTTTGAGTGTATAGGCTGGCCCTCATTGGTCACGACTATCTCAACCGCTAGTGCGGCCTTGAAATACGATATCAGAGCTAGCATTCGTGCTGTCACCCTTGGAACACGGATTTTCAACGACCGGACCTGGTGCCTCATGAACGCCGATGCCACACTAACCGTAAAGGTGCTCATAAACATAGGACACGCATACACTCCCACATGGGTGACTAGTCGCCCTCTTGTCAGAGCCGAGAGGAACTTTTCCGGGCCTTCATACACCCTCAAGTCCGGAATGCAATTCTCGGGGATAACAGCCATCACATCGTCAGCAGCACGGACGTAGAACGGCTGGAGCCCATCCGTAGTTATCCTCAACTCTATCAACCCTGGGCACAAGCCTAGAAACGCAAGGAACTCCGGATGGAGTATTGCTATGCCATTGATCTCGAGGGATTCGAGGTTGGGTAACGGTGGGAGGAAGCCGGAGATAAAATCGGCTGGCATGCCGGAGGTGAGGACGAGAGATACCAAGTGGTTTGGGTGGGTGTTGAAGAGCCAATTGTAGCGATGTTTGTTAGGCCCGTGGTCGACGAGGAGGTGGCGGAGCCGCATCCGGTCCTCAAAAGGGATATGACGCAGGTGCATCCACTGGCATTCGGTGAATTCGGCACGGATGAGATGGGGGAGTGAGTTGATGACGCAGACGTGGTGATCATTGAAGAGGATACGAAAGCAATCCAGGTTCGTCAAGTTTTCAAACTGCGCAAGCGCTGAAAATAAGGGTGTGCAAAGATCTGCGGATGTGGGGAGTGACGGAACTCGCTTGGTGTGGAAACTGAGGCGACAGAATTTCACTGTGAGGGCGATCTTTGGAGACGTGAGGAAGCTGATTTTATTCAAAAGCCGCTGGTTGGCGTGGTCCTCCAAGCCCATCGGAGAGTCGATCAGAGTGAGAGTGATACACTCATACCTCGGAGGTAGTAAATGTCTGAGCAGTTTGCAAGTAGATGAAAGAACCAAACGTGTTTTCCATGGGATATAACGATCCACTAGAGTCCATATTTCGAACGGAAATACAGACTCCGTGGCATCGGGCGACCGTATCAGATTCAGATCCAGTGGGCCAGGTTGATGAAAACCAAAGTCAGACATTAGACGAGCATGTGAAGCAGAACCTCTTGGTATCAACACAGCAGCTGAGAGGTGGTCAGAAGCCTTTGACGATGGGTCCGTGGTGGGGTGAGGGTGAGGGTGAGGATTGTTGGTGGCTTTTCCCTACCCTTGAAGCGGAAGCGTCAAACAGGGACAAATGACAAGGGGCAATATTCAAGCACCTGCCAGCACTCTATTCATATCACACAACCGAAATCTCGGAGGACGGAAGTAATGATGGGGGCAGATTGTCAAGGTCCGGCAAGGTGTATTTGTACTAGCGACCGGGGTATTTTTGCATCTTTTCTGATCGACTTGTCCATTCAGTGCCGATTAGCACTAGACAATAGGCGTGGAACGTAGGGACGGTGAATAGCATTGCTTAATCGCGGAATGTCGCAAAACTTCCGGTTACGTTGGGGTTGCGTCGCACTCATCTCCCCACCAATTTTGCTTGTAATATCCCCTTCTTCCAAATTCTCGTATGCTATGCATACTGCCACCGTGTCATGGCAAACTATTTGGTGAATGTCAGGGATTTTACCGAGGCTCCCTACGGCCAGGCTCATGGAACCTGGAGCTTCCTTTACAGCCGGCTTCAGCCTCCAAAACATCACTCTCAGGAACACCAAAACCTGCCTGCGTGTGTGTGCGTGATGTCATCGATTCAGTGAAGGAGGCCATTGCATCTTGGGGCGGGTTAGGAGAGAGCTCCATTCCAGTTCCTGTGGTTGAAAGGTCAGATGCTCGTATGTGAATTACGTTCCGGCAATGAAACAACAATAGAACAGTTACTGCCTCTTGTTCTACTTTAGGCATATGAGCCGCAGCAACAGAAATACGTATCCCGGAGGCGCTATGTTTCGGGTTTGCTACCCCCCTTTCTACTAAACCTTTAACATAAAGGATCTCGTCAATGTCACAGCAAGTTGCATGAGCGGCAGACCCGTAACTTACCCCATCAATCCTAACATTTACGTATCGCAGAAGGTCAGACTGGAACACAGCCATGAGAGCCACCAAACCCCTCCGCCCGAGCCCGAACATCCCTGAGAGCATTGGGACACAAATCACGAGCTCAGCAACTTGTGAGCAAGGGACTTTTGATCATGCCATGTGTGCGTGATCGGAGGTAGGCGTCTGGGTTAAATTCAGAATCGGCCGTGAGAGGCGTCATGTGAGATGGTTTTCCCAGTGTTAAACACAGTGCAAAATGTATTACATAAGTTTTATTATACTCAGATTTCGAAGGCTTCAAAGTCAGCGAAGGAGCATCAACTACTCCTTACCCCGTGATGACAGTATCGACCAAATCCAACAGCTCCTTGAGCTCAGCCTGCTTCGTCTCCACAAATCCATGATGAGCGGCTAGTAGAATCTCCTTTTGTTGAGCAGAAAGTATTGATAATGTCGTCAAGGTGTAAAGAATATTCATACAGGGGTTAGTGGACGCGAGCACACAGACACAAACACTCACCATCACAGCATTGGTGATACCAAGCAGGTCCAAACACCATCAATGGCATATCGCTAACAACCGACATAGCTAGCAATGTTATTGAGACCAACATCACAGAACCCGGCCAACATAATCTAGTTCACTCCCGAAACCATCACACCCGGCTCAGCACCTAAAACACACAAACATGGAGACTTCATTCCGTAAAATCGATATCGACAAATACGACGAGGAGGTCTTGGGTGACGAAGACCTCTACGACACCGATCCCAGAGATCCCGCTGAAGTTTTGGAGGAAGCACGACAGAGACAAGCAGCTGTGAGAAGCTCATTGGCAAAGTACGCCCCCTTTCTCTATTCTAGACCTCGATCCCCCTTTTTTTCCTTCATGTTACCCCTCTCGACTCCTTGGATTCTTTAGGAGCGCGATGATCCTGATGTACACGTACTCAAATATCGCTCGTGACACCCCTTGCAGGAACGACACCGCCGGTGCCCTCGCAATAATTCTAGAAAACGCGCCTTATGGACCAAACGTTGACTCAGCCAAGGTACGGGCCTTAGCCTCATCTATAAGTATCGGCTAGGTGCTCAGCCCCGATCTAATCAAGGAAATCACGCTCTCCACCCTTCTTACCATCCTCAACTCGACCAAGGCAACAGAAATCACGCCAGTGATCAAGTCCCTACCACCAGACGCGCAAGACACGTTGATGAAGTATATCTATAAGGGTATGGCCATGCCTGGGTGGGGCGATATCAGCGGGAGTGTTCTGTTGGGCTGGCATGAGAAGGCATGTTTATACTCGCTCCACATTGTTTGCTTCGCCTACTCATGACATGATTAGCTAACGGAAGTAGCTGGTGTGGGCAGCATCGTACGCGCAATGACAGATCGCAGAGTTGTATAATAGACGCGGAAATAATCGAATGTGAAAGGATTAGTTTCAATTGGAGACATCCGTGGGGATACATATAACGAATAAGGATCAAGACATAGTCCATACAAGTCAAAGAAGTTCTAACCCCATGGATGCCATACGTAGGAAGCATGGTTTAGCGGGGTGATGGTTGAAGTGCAAGTCCATTTGGACGCATACTGTTGAAGATGGCAGTCAGGACATCTGCCTATCCGAAGTTGCCATCTAGATATCTCCTCGGCTTCTCGCCTCAGCTAGGCTCAACTCCAAAGCGAATCGTAAGTCGTCATCGAAGTCTTCTTCAACGTTCATGGGTCGAGACGAGAGAGGCGCTGTACGGCTTTGCCCCGTTGGGGATGTTCCGACGGACGGTGTACTGCGAACCGGCGGGGAGACACTGGGGCTCTTCAGAGGGGTATTCCAGGCAGACAAATGAGAGCTAACACTTGCTCTCAGGGGAGAATTGGATCCCAACCCAGGTGTGTTGACTGGTGTAGGGCGGGAGCTGATGGGAGGGAAATGTAGGTGATCATGGGTGTTGAGAGAAGGAACTGGAGAGCTGCTTTGTGACGAGTGTGAGTGCGTGCCATCGTTTTCGTAACTGGACGAGTAGGAGGATGAAGCCGATAACGGAAACGGATCATTCTCCGATTGTCGAGAGTCCTTGTAATCGGAGGACGCTTCATCAGTGTGCCAACTAAACACGCCTTCCTCAAGTGCTGTTGCGAACTCCTGGCCCATGAGAGACTCAGGTTGTCCAATGGGAAGACAGTTTGAAGGATCAGTAAGAGCGGTGCTGGGTCCACCAGTGCCAGAATTTCGGGCACTTTCCTCTCGGCTGAGCATCATAACGTATTCCAATGCTTCTTGGTCACTGAGTCCGAGCTGATCGAGATTTGCTTGGTGTTCCTTGGCTTTTCCGTGGACCTCCCGCGATTTCTTCGATTCTTGTTCCAACAGGCGTCGCGATTCAGCAATGTTTTGCTTTAATTCAGCTTGGTCTGCGAAACATTAAATAAGGCTCTCCAAAGTTCACCCGAGTTTGTCGACTTACGCAACCACTTTCCTCCGTTACTCCTCTTCTTTCCTTGGCCACCATTGTTCAACGGAACCCGACCCCTTACGCCACCGCTCGCATGCTTGCCAATCTGCCCCGCCTTCCAAGCGAGAACTGCGTTGCCCACACTCACGACCATGACATCCTGATCAGGGTTGACAAGAATCTGTCGAACACGCCCATCGTCGTTTGGAACAACTGGTGGTGCATGCCCACGTCCGCGGAATTTAGGAGTTGGGCTGGCAAAACTCCGCAAACCTTCGAATGTGAGACCGTCAAAGACATGCGTCGCGCCATTGATGCTGCCTGTAATCAAAGTAGTTCCATTCCAATGGATAGCTGTCACGGTGGAACCATCGACATGTGCCTCAAATCGTCGAATAGGAGGGACAGAGCCCTTCGCTGTGCCCTCGGCCGAGTCCTTGCCTCGCCAATCATAGACGCTGATGCAACCAATGCGATCACCAACGAGGACGAAGCTATACTGGTCCTGCCCTGTTGCGAAGAACGGGGAAATGCAGGATATTGAACCAAAAGAGGCGTCACCGAAAAGTTCGGTATGAAAATGTGATACGCCGTGTTTAAGAGAAACTTTGTAGAAATATGCATCGTTTTCGTACGCAATGAGCAAGGTGGGATGAGAAGGAGGTGCGTTATTGTCGATAGAGAGGGATGCGACGGTTTGGATTTCGGGAGTCGATGAGCTGACGAGGCATGGAATTGCGAAAGCCTCGACCGAGTCCCCTGTCCCCAACACATCCAATTCCTTCCCGAGTTTGGTATTTGGATTCCGAAGCTTGTCGAAACCTCTGAACACGATGATGTTCCCGCTCCGCATACAGCCTACTATGATCCCCTTAGTCACTAGGGCCGAAGCAACTTTGATCACCGGATCGGTAACAAGACCGCAATCCTGACGTCCCGAAGTCCAGAGACACTTCATAGTCTGGGTATCCCAAAGTTTGATGCGCCCATCAGCCCCACCAGTTACCGCGAGTCCGTTTTCGTCCCACGTGGCATCTAAGACGGGGCCATCATGCTCATCGTCAATGAGGCACCTCGTCAACTGAAAATTAACACCCCTTCGCGACAAGTCGATAGCTTTGTTCGCAACTGTGATGGCGACTTCACCATTCCTGATGCCCCACAAAACTCTCACCGTCCCGCCGTCCGATGTAAGCAAGCAAGTGGAGACATTCGGGGCAAACTCGACATTAGGATTGCCGATTCCAATTCCAACCCGAGGCCCAGTAGGATTGATGTAGCCGGGAAGAATTTTGCCGGTCAGAGGCAACGAGCGTGAAACAATCCCATAAACCGTGGAAGCGCAGAGTAAAGCGGATTGGCTGGGCATGAGGTGCATAGAAGATATGGCGGAATGCACTGGAATATGCCGTATAGTCGCGCTGCGGGACAACGCCCATTTCCTGGAGAAAACACATTAGGATACAGTCGATATTGAGGATATATGCGTGGCAACCACTCCACGAAGCAAGTTGTGGTGCGTCGAAGCGAACGAAACAGAATCTGACCCACCTGCAAAGATTAAAGCGTGTTATGAACTCCTGTTTCCACGTCTTGGCCTCACGCCTGAGGAGGAGTCGCTTGTGACAATCATGTAGTTCGCTTTGGAAATCAATTCCGAGGAACCGTTGCACGAAGGCGCGATGCCAAATGGCATCGTCCTTTATGTGGTCATAGAGACGCTTGTTGACCAAAGCGAGGCTTTGCAAGGAAGGTGGGTCAAGATGAGAGGTGATCCCTGTGAGGATTTCGGCAGGGATATCAAGCAGGAGGCGCAGCGGGTGGTGACGGGTGCCATAATGGAGTTCAGTGCTTGGGGTCGATTCAGCAACAGGTTCTTGGGTATGAGTGTCCTTCTGGGTAACTTTGTTGGGCCTACTAAGCATAAAACTGGGAAGAACGACCGAGTGAAGGACGGTTTACGCAGACTCAGAGCAGAGCACTGGCTGCGATAATGACTATTCAATTCGAAGACGCACTCTTGTTTGGCTCTGCTTCTTATCGCTGCCCCGGCATCTCCCAGAAATGACTCACCCCACGAGACCCAACTAATTTCTCGCTAGGTGCGCCACTTTGGTTGCCGAACTGAACATAGGGGTACTGTTGATAAGTAGAGTGCTGCGCTTGGCAGTGGTCCGGAAGTTACAGTCCATTATCTTGGCTTAGTTTTAATCCATTTGGCAGACCATCATAGAATCCAGGGCAACTTGCTATCTGCCCCAACATTCCAGCAACGGAATCACACACACACACACCTTATCTATCGACCATGTGGAGTCGTGATAATGTCGTTCCTAGATCTAGCTATTATGGGACACTTAAAGCCGCTCCGGATTGATTCTATTCTTCACCCAGTATCTTCCCAGTATCTTTATGCTGCCCGCAAGTATGTGGAATTATTTCAAGCCGTCGACGTGGTCGCTTCAACCAGGAAGCTCGAGGTTTGGTCCGAACTCAAGATGGAGCAATAAGGACATGGACCCTGTACCTTTTCACAAGAGGACGTGGTCAACTTCGAATTATGTTGCGTACTGGGTATCGGATGCTACGAATGTGCCTGGCTGGCAGTTGGCGAGTTCCATGTTAGCGGTCGGACTGTCCTGGAGGCAGGCATTGCCAGCTATCGCACTGGGACATGTTATCATCGCTGTAAGTGTTCCCCTTATCCGACGTGTGGCATACTCTTGATAACCATTACCACTAGGCAGTTGTAGTTCTGAATGGAACGGTTGGCGCTCGGCTGCATATTGCGTTTCCAATCATCAGTCGGGCTTCCTTTGGATTTTGGCTGAGCTACTTCAGCGTTGTCAGCCGTGTAGTTCTTGCAATGTTCTGGTTTGGAATCCAGGTATTCTGCACATGATTGCTTCTTGTTCGCTGATTGAGTCTTTACCTTGCCAGACATTCACAGGTTCTGAGTGCATCTATCAGATGCTCAAAGCTATATGGCCTTCAACTGCACGTATACCCAACCACCTCTCCAAGGAAGCGAACATCACAACTGTTGGCGAGTGCTCTCCTCTTGCCTTGATAAGCAGAACTTAATTCAATATATCAGGCCTCATGTGCTACTTTCTCTACTGGTTCATCCAATTCCCTTTCATGTTAGTGTCTCCACAGAAGATCCGACACCTCTTCACCGCAAAGTCTATTATTGTGCCCATCTCATGGTTGGCAATGCTTATTTGGTCCATTGTCAAGGTTCCTGTGCGTGTGAGCCTGGAACCACGACATACCCAACTTACTGGCGCTGACCTGAGTTGGGCATGGTTGGGTGCGCTGAATAGCGCTCTTGGGCTTTACGCGACTTTATCCGTCAATATTCCCGATTTTACTGTGAGGATGCTCGTGTTCGGAGGGAACCGCATAACTAATATCTTTTCCTAGCGTTACGCAAGAAATGAACGAGCGTTCGTTGGCCCTTTTTCTCGTCTATGAATCGAGCCTTACACCCTCACTAGACAATACGTCCAACTGGCTATCATCCCCACGGCTTTCACCTTTGTCGCTTTCATCGGTATGAGCTTCTCCCTCCTACTCCACTAACTCAACTAACAACATTTCAGGTATCGCAGTGACTTCTGCTGGTGAAACGCTCTACGGCGAAATCCTCTGGGATCCCCTACGGCTCATCGACAAATGGGACAACCGTGCAGCTGCATTCTTTGCGTCTTTTGCGTTCATGCTTGCTACACTCGGCACGAATATATCAGCCAACAGCTTGAGTGCCGCCAATGATATGACGGTCCTATTTCCACAGTACATTAATATCAGGAGGGGCCAGGTTATCTGTGCGATTATTGGCGGCTGGGCACTGTGCCCTTGGGAAATCTTGGCTTCTGCTCCAAAGTTCTTGTCCTTCATGAGCGGATATACGGTTTTCCTGGGTCCCTTTGCTGCAATGTATGTTTGTTTCAGAACTCCTGCTGACTACTGAATTCTGACGGCCTGGAATGCAGTATGGTAGTTGACGTGGGTCTAACGTCATGGACATAGGTTTTTTTGCACTCATAACATCTCACAGTATTGGCTCGTTCACAAATGCAGGGTAGACGTGCCTGCTTTATACGATCCTAATGGCAGATATCGGTATTGGAATGGAATTGTAAGCCTCCGCCCTCCAGAGTGACGCTTGTGTCCTGTCTCTGACTACACCGCTCAGAATTGGAGAGCTCTTGTTGCTCTCCTCGCGTCTGTGACCCCTGCCCTTCCCGGCCTCATCCACAACATCAACCCTGACATCTTCGTTGGAAACGCCTCATTTATGTTCAATGTTTCTTGGTTATTCGGTGTAAGCCCTCACTTACAGTATTCTGGATCTGACTACTCATTTAAGTCTTCAGTTCTTCGTTGCTGGATCTGTTTATTGGGTCCTATCGATTGCCTTCCCCCCGAACAAAGTCTCCATGGAAGAGACTATTTATGGTGAAGATGTGACTGACGAACGCCGCTCGGGGCTATCTGGGGAAGATGATTCTGAGAAGAGTAAAGAGTTGAAGAGTGCGAAGGCTTGATGCTGCAATTAGGGATGACGAGTGTGCATTTCTTTCCATCACGGTGTCATGAAGACAAGATGTGTCCAGTACTCTTGTTATTCCAGTGCCTATCTCACACAGCTTCTGCTGCACATCCCGAGTAGCGTATACTTATGGTCTAATTACCCCTTTGGTTTCTTCCACTATATTACAAACATTGCCAGCTCAGGTGTCATATATAAGGGCTTACTAGAGGTCAATTTGAGCATGAGGTCCGATATGTCCCATTAGCCAACCAAGTTCTTACATCGTTACAAGCAGTGAACCAAGTTTGTGGGCCAAGTATCCACGACATATCAATGAGAAAGATTGATTTCAGCATAATGTGTATGCACAAACCATGATCATACAATTGTAGTCCACCAAAGTACATGATAAACGAATGTCCTACCTACGTATATGAAGTGTCCACGATACATAGTAACCAGTCTCAAAATGACTCTCCAAACTGCACATTATACGTGGGCGGGCTCCGTGACATTCTCGTGGGTCGTTCAGCAAGCCTCGGAACTTGAAGTGGAGCTCTCTGAGCGGCCACTCGTCCTTCCGGCCCGTAATGTGCACCTACACCCATGGACCCAGATCTATTGTATGGGAGTTGTGCAAGATTTGTTGGCGCCGGCTGTTCGTATTTCATCGCGGGCGATGTAGGACTAAATGTTGACATCTTGAAGTCAGTAGTGCTCAGGTCGAGGGGTGTGTTCTTCTCCTCGTCGTGTCTGAATACTTCAGGTGAGAACCCGGACTTGGCAAGCGCCGCTTCTGCTTCAACTGAAATTCATGATTCAGTGCTACCAATCCTAGGAATCTGACAGCATCTTGGGTGAAGACTTACGATATTGCTTGAGTCCCCGGTCGAAGTTGAGCCGGCAGATAATAGCAAGGATGGTGCTCGACGCTATAAGAATGAATGAAGAGACCGAGAGACCTGCAAGGAACGGCCACTGAAGAAATGTCCTATCATATTTCCAATATCAGTAACCACAGTGGAGGGAAAAGAGGGATAAAAACAGCTTGCCATCTGTATACCAAAGAATAGAACATGAGGGACCATCCCGAAATGATCACAAACGCGAAAAAGAAGAACAGCGCAATTGTTTTTTTCATCTCACGGCGGATGCCATACCACCCCTGATTACCGCACTGCATTAACGATGCTTCCGACATTGATACTGGGTTCGATGGCTTACCAAACAAATCCAAGGAATAAGGACCTGTGATGTGGGGTGATTGAGCCATCGCAATATATCAACTAGGTTTGATGAACACAACATACAATCGACGTGGTGATAGTGAGACCCAAATAGGCAGTGTTGTGGCTGGATATTCTGTTGATTGCAGTGTTTTTGAGAACGTCTACCCAAAGGCCCATGGCCGCTACAAGGATGAAGATCTCCATTTGCAAACACGAAAGAACGGCCAAGGACAGCTGGTGATGGGCAGCAAGTCAGCCGAGGTGAAGACATCCGAACTGATACTAACTTTGTTGATGCGATTGATGTGTTCTGGGGCACCGACGTACCTCACCGCTTGGGCGTTGTAAGTCTAATGAACGCTCTCAAATGCCTGCCGATACCAAAGTGTCGGGCCGCTTACCTGTAAGAGGCCCCAAGAGAACCAACAGGCGATCACTAAACCAGTAGCACTGAGAACGAGATCGGATATCTGTAGTTATGTGTTGACCTATTTCCGATCATCGAAGGGAACGTAAAAACAAACCTCATATGCCATTCGTCTTGGAAAATAAGGCGCGAAGAAGTCTATGTGACAAGGAGTCCCGGGTTCTGCATACAACTTTCCGAAAATGACTTGGAAGTTGTGGGTTCGCCAAAGGGAATAGATTGACCACGCTGTCATGAGCACACGTGTCATAAATACTGTACAACTGTCATTTATGGACGTTTAGGCTTCAATGTCATATGAAGTCGAGGGACCGGCTTACAGGTGGGGGACTGAGTCATTCATCACAGTCAGCACGGAGATTCCGAGGAGCCAGAACTGCAGAAGGATGAAGGTCAAGTCTTCGCTACTGAAGTTCCTGATACTGGAGTGCGATGAGTGACGCCTAAGTAGTGTGTAATGGAGGGGACGGGGTTGACATACTTCTGGTGTGCATAGAGCAGCGTTTGCGCACATGTTTGGCCGACGCCGACAGATACTGCGGTATTATCTCCCCGAACGGAAACACCATGTTCAAAGAACGCAATTTCTTCCATAACCTGAATGACGGTTGATGGGAAAAATCAGGACGAGAGGGATTCCAGGGCTTACAGTCACTGGAGACTGGGGGGTGGTCAGCACGTATATGAGCTAGAACAGGAATTGACGCACCGGGGGATCAATAGGCAAGTTGGTATCAAAGACAATACTGCAATTATTTTGCTTCCGGTCTGCGCCTATCGAGACACTATTGCACAACCGAAGTTGGATATTGTTGGTGCGAAATTGGGATGGAATCTCAGTGAGATTCAGTAAGGCATTGGGTTCCACGGTTGATATGATTTCATAGAGCAGTCCTTTATATTCTGAGTCGACTGAGAAGAGGAGAGACTGGATGACGGCTTGGGTGAGGCAGAGAATGAAGCTAAAGACAAAGAAAGCAGCCGTAATCCTGTTCAAAAGAATGCGAGAGTGCTTGATAAACGTAAGTAGGATGGGTGGTCCATCGGGAATGTGGGACGCACAATTGCTCTTATTTTCTTCTTGATTGTACCCGTGATCATAGCGGGGGTAGTGAGCTATAAGAATGAAGGAAAGAAGCAAAATCCAGCTGAGATAAAATCCCAAAAATCTGAGGACAAGGAGTGAAGAAAGGCAAAGGACGGCCCCGCCGCGGAGGAGTGGCGAAAAGGATAGTGGAGAGACTCAGGCAGTCATCAACAAGAGCCATCGTCGATGGAAATACATAACCAGTTCTGACGTTTCTATGACCAACGCTTGATCATCAATCGTGTGTGGCGATGGCAACCAGAATAGATGTCGAGACTTTGACTATCATTAACTCATCATCCTGTTGCTCTTCCTTGACTCCAGAAGTATGATGATGCCGATTGTTTGGCTGATCGCCTTGTCATATGCGGTACAGTAACTGCAAAAAAATGGGCAATATGCTCCACGTGGCTTCAATAACCCTACCTAGAACCATTAATTTCGACTCTGGGCCGCTTTGGACCTTTCAGGACCTACAATGTCTATACATCGGGTCTTCAGATGCGCCCCGAGATTCTCTACAAGAGCCTTCTCAACCACGACTCTTTGTAGAGATCAGGTTCCACCAAATTCACTTATCAAATCTATCGAGGAAGAGAACAGAGGTGTCAATTCCATGGATCGTCTCCTTAGGGCGGTTAGTAAGTCCTAATCGAATCCCCATCTATCGGGGGACATTGACGGATTCGGCTCAACTCTAGGGGAGCATACAAATCCTGCATACCACAGGTTCCTAGCTGAATCTTTCTTCTCGAATCCCAGGAAATAACACGAAATTCAGGATCATGCCAATGAGAATACCAGCTCTCTGGTCCGAAGCTCTCCTCAATGCAACACCGCATCCAGCACAAGAACCTCCTCCAAAGACCATCCAGGAGGATCCCCTTGTTCCTCGTGGCATGGGAGACTCGTATTCCGAACTTATCCTCCCGTTTGGATCATCCAGCGAGTTGATGGAGCAATATACAAACGCGAGTGGTGGAATCCGTATGGGCAAGCAAGTATCTTCCTCTCGTTTTTTCTTCATTGCGCACTGACATTGGTTGCCACAACCAGACTTATGGAACACCTTGATTCGCTCGCTGGCTCAATAGCCTATAAACATGTTCTTGGTCCAACCATCGAAACACTCGGTCGTATAGAGGAGCGTGGATTCTATATCGTTACGGCTTCTGTTGACAGGTCTTTTGTTATCACGCCCTCGCCCAACCCACTGCTAAAACCTTCCTTCCAGGCTAGATATGTTAGCTCCCCTCGACCCATCGCGAGACCTCCGTATCAGCGGTCAAGTGATCTACACCGGACGCAGTTCGATGGAAGTTGCGGTCAAGATGGAAACTATCGGCAAAGGCCTCCCCGAGGAAACCGTTCTCATCGGTACGTCAACCTGCGACTTGCGCGCGTCCTCGACGCAATCTCAGCTTCGCCGTTATTTACTGTCTGGATGATCAGGACGATTCTCGATGGTCTGTCGAGACGCTAATACCCATCTCGCTAAACCAGTCAACCCATTAACCATCTCGACGCCTGAGGAAAAAGCGCTGTACTCCTTAGGTGAACGTAAGCTTGTCCACTACACCACCTAACCCAGGCTTTCCCTCAACACCACCTACCCACAGATATGAAGAACCGACGCCAGTCACTTGCTCTCCGCTCCCTCTCGCGTGTCCCTCCAAGCTCCTCAGAAGCCGAGGAACTACACTCTTTCTATCTGAAGTACGGACGTGAAGAACAACCAGACGATGGTTCTGAACGTGTCTGGATGGGTGATACGATCACAGAAAGGACCATGCTCATGTTCCCCCAAGAACGCAAGTACGTTCAATCCACAAATAACTCACCCATGTATCTCAGGTTTATTTTGCCTCATACAGCGTCCATCAGAAAATCTTCGGCGGGTACCTAATGCGCCTCGCATACGAAGTCCGTAAACATTGCTCGGCCTCACCGCTTCAGTACTGCATAACAACTGACTCTCGTACACCCACAGCTCGGGTATACAAGCTCCTCGTTATTCACGCGCGGTCCCATGCGGTTCCTCTCGCTCGATAAAATCTCATTCAGGCGGCCAGTTCCCATTGGCTCCATCCTCCGCCTCACATCCCAAATCTTACATACAACCACGTCGCCCACATTCCCCGCCATCGTTGTATGTCCTTTTCTCTGTTTCTCATCTTGTTCCTTCCTGTGTTCAAGAACCCAAATCTATCCTTCTGTTTGCTGCCCATCAATGCATTAATCCCATCACTCATTTTTTGACTAATTTTTAAATCCGCAGCATGTAGGCGTCAAAGCAAATGTTGTCGACGTTACAACAGGCTCCGAACAAACAACCAATGACTTCCGATTCACATGGGCCCAGGAACATGGGAAGGGTTCACCGATTCCCCGAACAGTCGTCCCGAGGACATACCAGGGCAAGTCCATTCTTCGGTCTTTCAAATTGACTTCCCGCTTACTGGCATCTTGTATTTGTTGTTTGCAGAGGCAATGTTGTGGCTCGAAGGCAAACGTGCACTCGAAATTAGCGCCGAAATTCGTGGTCTCAGGACACGTTAATTCCTGGAATACCTACCTACCCACGCTCATTTTCATCTTGACTACCCGAGGTCTACGGCTGGAACAAGGTTCTAATTTACTAAAGTGCATAGTTTTTCTCCACGATGTTGTTCTAAACTTAATCCAACTTGCCATGCAACGATATATGAATTCTGCATCACGACAAGTGCTCACACCTTGTTGTGCATTTGCCAAGAACGGGAGGAAATGTATTCAATATATGAGGAGCACTCTGATATATTTACAATATTAGAATCCGTGGACGGCAATTAACGGTCGCGAGGTACGTTGTACACAACCTTTAACTATTACAAGTCAGACCTGTATACTACATGGTGGATATACAAACCGGGGAACACATTACAGCACTCACTGTACTGAACGAACAAAAGAAAGGGTGAAAAAAAAGAGAAAAACATCCCAAGTCATAAGATCGTAGCGTTCATGAAGGTTATACTATATCACCGCTTCGCACCAGCCCCAACGCCATGGCTCTTCCCCTTCCCCTTCTCCTTCTCCTTCAAAGCCGCCTCTCCAGCCTGTAGTGCATCCTTCTTCACCTTAGATAACGGGCTCATAGCCTGCATTGGTGAAGGAAACTGGTGCACACCAGGTCTATGCGGTCTCAGTCCGCAATCCTTCGGGGCGACATCTGCACATTTCTCATGTGCCCTATATCACGACTTAGTGGTTCACAGGGAGAGAAACAAAGCAAAATACTCACTTCATACCGCAATCATCACAGGCCATTACAGGCCGCCATCCAAGCCTCTTATAACATACATCACATTTAGCCATTAACAACCCACTCGAAAAAAATAAGTCCAACGGGTTCCACACAAACCCTCCGATCGTGCTCTCCGCAACCACATGCTCCCCACCGTCGAGCCCAGCCTGCACTCCACCATTACCACCATTACCGACCTTCCTAGGCTTCGTACCAGGTTTGATAAGTGTAAACCGGTGGACCCTCCCACCGTTTAGCACGCCGCTGCTCCTCGTACCCACACTGCCATCTTCTCCGATCGTCCGAATCGTCGACCCGCCCTGGGTAGCAAGTGCAGATGAGATCGCCGATCCAGCCGCGGTATGATATGAATCTAACGTTGCGATCGAAAACGTGCTCGCGTCGTTCATAATGGGTGGTCCGGAATTTGTCGGTGACGGGGGCATTGCTACGGAGACCTCAGATGGAGGAACGGTAGACGGATCTAGGCTAGGCTTGACAGTCAAGACCGAGCTAAGGCTCGACGAAGTACTGCTCTTCTGGCTGAAATGCGACCGTACAACCGCTGTACTATACTGCTGCGAGGAGTCGCTCTTTGCAAGATCGTTGGTATGGGTGGCATCAAGAAGGGGTGTGTTGCTCTCCGTCTTCGACCCGCGCCAATTGTTATCCGGATTGATTCCCAACTTTGACAGCGCCTCGATGAGCTCATCATCGCTATCCTCGCTGCTCGAGTTGCTAGGCGTTGTGCTGATGTCCCCACCCCCCCGGATATCCTTTCCGGCGCCCATCCCAAAATTTGGTATCCTCGGCGCATTCCCGGTGCGCTTCCCTCCCGTCATAAACTTGATACTACCAACATGCGCATCCTCTCCTTCTTCTGGCCTCAACAATACCTCTGCTTCGATCTCCCGTAGCCGATCTAAGACCACGCGCGTGCTGGGTCGTTTCGCAGGGTCCGTGTTAAGACAATCAAGACAGAGATCGATGAACTTTGGTGGGCAACCTGGACTAGCAAGCCTCCGAACCTCATCAGCATCGATGCCAAATTCAGGCGGATGGCGCTTGAAATGGGTATCATCCGCAAGCCTGCGGGCTGCAATTTCGCAAAAGATAATCCCCAGCGAGAACACATCCGTCGGAAGGTCGAATTCATCCCCAAGCAGAATCTCGGGAGACATGTAAGAATCCGTGCCACAAAACGTCAGTCTCTTCGACTCTTCCTCGTTCCTGGCAGCAATGCGGGCGAATCCAAAATCCGTAACTTTGATTCGGCCATTGGAAGTGATAAGGAGGTTCTCCCCCTTGAGATCGCGGTGGATGCACTTGCGTGCGTGGAGGTATGCGAGGGCGCGGGTGACGTCGATGGCAAAAGATAGTCGTAGTCTCCACGGGAAAGGTTTTGTCTTGTCATGAATGTACAAACGGACATTACCGTTCTCGATGAATTCTGAGATGATGAATACACGGTTGTCGGGTTCGGGTGCACGGCTGAGACCGATGAAGAGACAGATATTGGGATGACGACATTCCCTCATCAGACGCCATTCCCGCTCAAAGTACTTTGCGACGTCATAGTCATTGGAGGGGAGGACCTCCTTTATGGCAACGTCTATGCCAAGGTAGCTGCCTAATGCGAGCGTTAGCTGTGTTGTGAAGGATGATTGAGTTGCGGGGACCTTTGTAGACGTTGCCGAAGGAGCCGGAGCCCAGCTTCTTCCAGTCGCCGTTGATGTCCTAGATGGGTGTTAGATGTGCGGACATAGGGAAAGGAAGGGGACATACGCTGAATGGAACGACATCGAAAGGCTCTGACATTGCTGTGGAAGCGGCGGGGAGAGGAATTGGGCGCAGGGAGCGCCGCAGCCGAGGATGTCGATGAAGCGTCTCAGACTGATAATGCCCCTGTTATGTCATCCTCTCAAAGCATTGTCGTGGGAATACGCCACTCTCTCCCTCCCACTGCACATGCAGTCAAAATACAAGTAGTAAGATAACACAGAATGCAAGCCTGTAGCTGGAGCGTGCCTGGAGCTATGAGAAAAAAATCATGAATTTACAGCACTTGGAGTGTAGGGACAGGGAATGCGGGGTCACGTGGCTGCATTTCAGCCGAAACCCTGCGCGTCAAGAAAACCATAATGTCGTTGGAGCAAGACAGCAGACACTGAGCATGCTGTCGAGAACCTTCCTCACCCGTTCCCTCGCACGCTCTTTCGTTTTAAGAACATCCCTTCATCGTCCAATCCGATGTATAACAACCCAGCCTGACCACCAAGACCAACAGCAAAAGAGTTGGCTTACTCGCAAAGTCGAGTCCTCCCCCACTGCAAAGAAATGGTTTCTCAAATTCACAAGCCTTCTCGGCTACGGTAGCCCAAAACAACTCGCAGGCCGTCGTGCATTTGTCCTCTACGAACACGTCGTCGCAACCACTCCAGACCAGGACGCTGCCTTTTGGCAAAATGGTATGCCATTCCTCGATGTCATAGTCCTAATCCCGCCTCATCCATCATCCCAGAATGCCACCTCCCACCAACATTCCAGTCCTGGTTCACAGTGACAAACCTCCACATTTGGATGCTCACCGTTCGCCTACGCGCCCTCCCAAAGGAACACGGCCGACACTACATCCAAGCCCTTATAGACCACTTCTTCATCGACGTCGAAGACCGCATTCGCGCTGTCCTCCAACCTCCCAACAAACCCACGCCACCCTACACGTTTATTTCCCCCTTCTACGTCAACCCTAACGCTCCCAAAGCCGACGACACAACTCCAGGCGGAAAGACAAAACCTAGAAGTCGCGCTCCGGACCGCATCGTCACTCGCCAGATGAAAATCTTCAAGGAACAGTGGGCCGGTATGGGTCTCAGTTTTGACCTTGCCCTAGTCAAGGGTGATATGGAGATGGCTGGTGCTGTTTGGCGCAACCTCCTCGGTGCACGCGGTGCTCGCGGTATTGCCTACTCTGACTCAGACGGCCAGAAACATTTTCGTCGCGCCGTCAATCTCGTGGGTGGAGAAGTCGTCAATGTATCCAAAATCGACATCGAGAAGGAGGAAACACGGGATGACGGTTCGGGTGTTCATGACTTTCCTCCTTCAGAGGTGGACAAGTACGTGAAATATCCAGAGCTCATGCTCGATATCACTGGCTATGTCAGGCGCGAGCTCGCTAGGCTCGAAAGGATCAGTGACCATGACATTATGTCCGGGAACTGGGAAAAACTCAAGTTTGGTCCAATAAAACACATTAATCCCTAAACTCTTAATGTATTACACTACATACATCCATGCATAGGTTTGCGGAGGTCTGTTGGCATTCGGTGTAATTGATTTCATGCGACGATGACGAAAAAGATATTCGGATACGGGGAATCGAACCCCGGGCTATCGCGTGAGAGGCGATAATGTTAGCCACTACACCATATCCGACTTGTCAAGAGTCTTCATTGTCTCCATACGTACCGAAGAGATTCGTATTGATTAACTTGACATCACTTCCAATACCCCCCCTCTTCCACCAATGGCACACAGCCTCTCTGAAGAATGCACGCCCCTCAAACATGAATACGACTCCTGCTTCAACGCCTGGTTCGAAGGATATCTCGAACCCGCAGTCGCAGCCTCCGCCTCCCCAGACACGCGTGCTGCATATTCCAAACGCAAAGCCGAAGAATTCAACCAGAAATGTGGGTCTGTTTGGGAAAAGTATAAAGCTTGTGTCCAGGTGCGTCTTTGGCTACGGGCGCTGCATGGCTCTCGGAATTGGTGAATACTAACAATGTGCAGAAAGCGGTGAAGGATAAGGGCCTGGATGTTTTACTCCAACAAGCGAGGGAAGAACACCCGCTGACTGAACCTCCCCCACCTCCAGCGAATCCTCAGTCTAATGCGAAGACGGCATAAAGTTGGGTGCGTCATCCTTCTCCATGTGCTCAACGGTGTTGTGTAACTCGCAAGTAGGAACCCAACGATTGCTCTTATCTTAACACTATATAATGCTGATACCTCAAGTGATATCCACCTGGACCTCGCTCAATATCACGGTCATTACACCTACTGTACCTCGATGACTCAACGTAGATGTAATAAACGAACACCCACACAACTCTCACATTAAAACCATGTTGCTTGAGGCATTCGAGGTTCTCTGAACCTCCGAAGACACGAATCTCCGTTCCGATCACTTCTCCAAACACTTCCAAACATCCAACCTTCCTCCGCCCCCCTCCCGGTGTCCAGTGCCCAACGCCATCCTCCCATTCCGTTCACTTGCAACCTCCTCCATGGCAGCAAAATCCAAAGCCAGGTATATGTTCACTGTCCTCACTCCAATTACCAAAACTCAGCGCTCATTCACCACTACCCGTGTCATTCATACAGGACAATGATTGTCCGTCTCATCTCGACAGCCCAAACCGGGTTCTTCTACACGACCAAACGAACGCGTCAGGGTCCCAAACTATCAGCTGTCAAATACGACCCCGTCGGTGTGTCCCCCTTCCTTCCTTTACGTTCCACCAAACTGAGTTGTGTTTGTCTTGGGTAGTGGGCCAGCGAGTGTTGTTTGTCGAGTCCAAGAAGACCAAGAAAAGCTGAACGGCCAAGGGGAAAAGTTTATCCACGCAGTACTGGTGGGACTCGATACAGGCACGTAAATTGCTTTTTTCCAACTGTATCTCACACGACAACCAAACCTCATAGTGTGCTTGTAAACCTAATAATCATAATACACAAACTCTGCCACCACCTTCAACTCTGTATAACTCGACCCATACACCAAGCCACCTAGATGCAGCATGTCAGGCTTGCGCAGACATGAACGGAACGTATGCTATCCTACGGAATGGCAGTCCAGACTCCAAGCTCCACCCAGTCCTCTGACCTACAAGTGCTCACTCCTTCTCAGCACGCGCCAAAGTATCACGCCTAATCTCCCAACAGTTTCCCACTACGAATACCCACCAAACCTTGGTCCACCGCCTAAATGACGTCTGGGGTTCTTTACCCGTTTACTCATTAAAGTAAGAGCCTACAGAAAACCACGATCTTCTCGCATTACCACTGGCCAGCACTGAATTATCCGCAACACCCTAGGCCTTCATGCCTCACGTTCTCCCTAGCACCCCAAATCTCAGTTACAATCGTGCACTGCATCCTTGAAACGTGGTCTATTCACTTGCGCAGGTCCCTTGCCTTGTCCCAGAGAAAACAAGTCCCGCTGCGAGTCTTTATTCAGCGACCTCTTGGGAAGAGAATGTGTATGTATGCACATAATGTTACTCCAACAGTGACATGGTTGGCGTCGGTCGGACTCCTCAAGCCATTGCAAAAAGCCGAAATTTATGTCATGAACACTCCCAAGACGTATTACTGGAGCCAAAATAAATATGAAACCGGTGTGCTCACGGACATTTCTGCGTTTCTATTGTCATGCATTGATTTTTCATCACACTTTATATAAACACGTTAAACACATCGGATGTCAGCAAACACGGCAGCAACCCTCGAATGTCAACAGGTGCGAATTATAAGAGGAGCAAAGACACAGGCAGGAAAGTCGGGGGGGAAAAAAGAGACAAAGTACAAATACGACACACCGACACCGAGGCATGAATAAGTGAAGTTGTGGGTTATAACTTCATGGACGGGTACCGGTTTTACAAAGGACAAGGAGCGGCGCATAAGTGAGAAACGAAATAAGAAAGAAGAGGAATGAGAGTCGAGGGCGAAGAGAGACGAAGAGAGGCGATTATATATAGTATATGCGCATTCTTGGAGGTGGTAGGGAAAGCAAATTACTCGTCATCGTCCTCTTCGTCACCGCTTGCGCTCTTCTTTGCGCCCTAAGGAACGAGATGTGAGACAAAGTCGATGTACATGGACAAGGAGACGTACATCATATGAGGCCTTTTCTTTCTCGGCTCTTGTCTTGTCAGCAGCAGCTTGTTCGAGATATGGCTAAGATGCAGCTGGTAAGAATCAAGATCTATGCATATATGGAAAGACATACCTTTTTCTCCTCATCGTCCATTTCCTTCCACTTGGCACCGAGGAGTTTCCCGACCTCACCTATTCGAGTAAGAAGTCAATAAGAGTCCGTGCGCACGGGGTATGTGTCAGCAAAGACATACCAAAGCCAGCGTCGGGGTTCTCGGCCTTGATCCTCTCGCGCCAGTCCTGGCTGAAGAACATGTATGCTGAGAGAGCGCGTTTCGGGGCCTTGGGGTCCTTCTTTGTTTTGCGGGAAGCCTTGTCGGCCTTTTCAGCGGCCTTGCGCTATGGGGAGAGAAAATCCGTGATGAGTGGCGAATCGATTAAGCGGGGAGAGGTGATAAGGTTATGTGGGTTGGGTGTGGTTGAAGTACAAGTGGAATGAACAAGTAGATGAGAAAGTGGATGGAAGGAGGATTGGGAGGGAGAGGATGACAGACCTTGGGCTTGGTGTCTTTGGGCATCTAGAAAGGGGTAGAGATAGATATCAGCAGGTGGAAAGACGAGGGTGAGACACGGGAAGGGGGAAGGAGGGCGGTTGAAGGAGACGCGTGGGAGAATGGTGGTGGACGCGGTGGACAACGAGCGCCACGTCAGCAGAGGCAGGGAGCGTGAGGAGAAGGCAGGGAGAAGGCAGGGAGAGTGGCTAGATGGATGGATGAGGCGATCAACGCGACGCGTCTCAGGGGAGGCCAAACAAATAACACGCTCTCCCCGCCAAAGCCCTGCTGGCGCTCTGCGCCGTCTGCACACCGCCCCCCAGCGACGACAGGCTCATGGGAAATCTCCAGAAAAACAGCGAGAATCCTGCAATTAAAGGCAGCGACTTACTGTGGTGAACAGACGAGGAAGGGGGCTGAGGAGGGGGCTGAAGGAATATGGGGAGGATAAAGACTTAGCAGGCTGCACTGGGCTTGCGCACACTGGCAGATATTTCCCTCTTAGCCCTCAACCCCCGCTGTTTAATCCACTGCCGCACCTGGGAATTTCGTCCATATCAGGAAGGTGCACGGACCGTCTCTTGCGCTGACACGGCCGGTCTTCTCTCCGGCACCTCCCTTTTATGGCATCAACTCCGGTTCACGCAGGTCATATTCACTTGGGCATACATACAAACACGAGCCATCAGCATCACGGACATTCGCTTAGGTTGTCTCATTTCAAACTGTTAATAAAACGAGCTAGGTGGTGCATCTCGTACGTAGACATGCCACAGACGATGAGGCAGATTGACAGCAGGAGGCGATCATCAAACGAAAGAGGACACATCTCGACACCCTCTGCCACGTGAGGGTTAGTTACATCATTCAGTATTGGCGCGAACAGCCCTTCTCTTTGTCCTCCCACTTTCTGTTCCGTTCCCCAGCTTTTCCTTCTTCTACCACTCCTCTCACCACCTACTCCAGGAACAATGGCCGAAACCGCTGGAGAGGTCAGTGCTCTCTCCCTGCTGCTACCCTCAATAACCACTTATTTCATTCCACAGGCCGTCCCTGCCGCCCAACGCGGTAGCTGGACCAGCTTCTTGAAATCGTACGCTCTCGATTCTTGCAACTGCTGCTGCCAAGTACTTAACACGTGGATTTGTGCACAATTATCTAGGATCGCCTCTTTTTCTGGAGATCTTTCTTCCCTAACTGCTCCACCTTTCATTCTCTCGCCCACCTCCTTGACCGAATTTCCAGGTGAGCTCCCCAATGTAATAAAATCATCGACCTGCTCAACAAATATCGATACCACTTCAATCAGCCTACTGGTGTGAGCGTCCCGACCTCTTTGCTGCGATCGCAGATGCCGAGGACAATGAAGCTCGAGCATTAGCCGTCCTTCGCTGGTTCATTGTACGTGCTCTCCTCCAGCTTGCTTCATATTGATTGACCCCAGTATAGAGTACTCTCAAAGACCAATATACCTCTCGTAACGAATCCATGGGCTCCGAGAAAAAGTGCGTTCAAACCCTACTCTGTATCTATCCATCTCACTCTGCAACCCCACCAGACCCCTCAACCCCGTTTTGGGAGAGTACGTACCCCACACGCCTCCAACTACCTTCGTTCTAACAATCCTTACAGACTCTTCTATGGCTACTGGCCAGATGTGAACAACCGTGGACGCACAAACCTCCTCGTCGAGCAAGTCTCCCATCACCCACCCATCACTGCCTACGTGATAGAGAACAAGACCAAGGGCGTCAAGCTCGTCGGGCACAATGCACAGAAAACGAGTTTCAGCTGTAAGTCGCTCACCTTCCCAATTCCAATATCCGACAATTAAAACCTTTCACTAGCTGGTTCAATCATCGTCAGACAGATCGGCCACGCGGTTCTCACAGTCCGCAACCAACAATACCTGATCACACTGCCCAAATTACGCATCGACGGTTTGTGGTGCGTACACTTACGTCTTTCACCCGCGCCAACACGTATCTTAATGACGCAATCCGCAATTATCTTATCAACAGGTACGGTTCACCCTACATCGAACTCACCGATACCTCCCACATCATCGGTGGTGGATTCATCTCGACCATCGAGTACAAAGGCAAAGGCTACTTTACCGGAAAATCCCACACCTTCAAAGCCACTCTCACCGCACTTCCGGGACAAGGTGGCGCCGCCAACGAATATGTCATCGAAGGCCTCTGGCACGAAAAATCCAAATTCACCAAGGGCCCTTCGACAGGAGACTTTTACGACGTTGCTACCTCGTCTAGGGAAGAGGCTACGGTCGTTGGTGGTGAGAAGGATGGATCACAAGGTGAATTCGAGACACGCAAGCTGTGGAATTTGGTCGCCAAGGGTATCAGAGAAGGCGATTATGACCTTGCGAGTCGGGAGAAGAGTAAGATTGAGAATGACCAGAGGCAGAGGAGAAAGGACGAGGCCTCGGCAGGGACCAAATGGGAGCTGAAGCATTTTAAGCATGAGGATAGTGATCCGATTTGTAAGTTGCTTAGTTTTTCTGCGTTCGTCAAGAGATTTGTTTTGGCTGACGGACATTTATTAGACGAACGTTTAGGGAAGTTGGCGAAGCTTAACCCGTCGGAAGAAGACTTTTATGAGTTTGCGGGGAACTGGCCTGATTCGCTGTCGAACTAGGCTTAGAACATATATTCCATCACCCAGACATTGTGGATAGCATGCATATCATGAGCTCTTGGATTGTGTTCTGGAACGATCCTCTTGTGTATCTGTGATGTCAGTTTTGCGGTGTGGGCTGTAGGCCTCGAGAGTAGCCCGCCACGAGAAAATACCCCAAGAACATCACCGCTCAAATCCCTTGCACAGTAATAACCGACACCCAGCCTATGGAAAGCCACCGGCTACTAAGGTCTGAGATATAAAGCACAAGAGTAGGTGTAAGTACGTACGAGCACGCGATAGTCCTGATGATGTGCATTCAAAAATGGGACGCATGTCAATATGCATGTAGACTATCCGCCTGAAACTTGATACCCAGCAGGCTAAACATACATTGGTAGGCTCTGAGGACGGGACCTCATGTGCCCCAGATCGACCCCGACCTGACCACTAATGCGTTAGCCAGAGGATTGGGTGAGACCGGTGAAGGTTGCGTGGCACTAAAGTGCAGCAATCTCATTTTCAGCGAGTTTTCAGTGAAAACTGGGTTGAAACTGGACTGTTCCACATCCAGAATCTCGCCGAAAACAAAGGTTGCAAATACACTACCCTACTCGCGGTGCCAGGCCGCAGTATCTCACCAAACCAGACCTTGACTAACAGCAGTTCCTTTCGCTTCCGAACTTTGCTTTTCGTTTTTTGGTACACCCCGCTTTCCGTCCGGAAACCCCCTTCAGGAGGCATCGAGTTGTCCTCCTCCCCCCACCGAAAAAAAGGCTCACGTTGCCCTGCCTTACCTCGCCCCAGAGCGACCCCTAGAGTGTCAATCTCGGTCATCTGGCATCCGGAACCATGCATCCTGTCAAGCTACCAAAAAGTCACCTTGGCTGCCTTACTTATCCTCGTGTAACGAGGATGAGTTCTTTCGGACGTGGACGCCATCAACTAGATTGGGGTTCGTATTCACAGCCCTCACACTTTATCTATGCTGCTATGGCTGGGACCGACGATCAGGGACTCCACAGGATAGAGACAACACCAAAAGTCTGAAACCTCGAGGCCTTGGAGACCCGAGTCCAACGCACTGTCTTCTCGCCATAATTACCTCCAAGCCCGTTAGGTGCATCAGATGGACACACCACAATCGAAACAACTGGACTTCGATTTCATCTGTTATCCCACATCAGCTGAACCATAACGCCCATATTTGCCATCAGACACTACCCCACTTCCGGGATACCCGAAGCCGGGAGACATCAATGTCTCGAAAACAAAGATAACCTGGAATTGTTGTCTCAAAAAAGGATGTGCACGATTTTGACGGTCATGGGATATCCAACAATCATTGGACCCAGGAGTTCCCAAGCTATTTAGAGATCCTTTCTCTAGCACAACCGAGAGCCACTACGCCCGCAACCATCACCAGATTCTAGCTATTAACCCTTCGATTCTCCACTGTGCATCGTTTCACTGTTCCACCAGTACGAACTGCCCATTATGCCGCCCACTCTAACAGGTCTCCCAGTCTTCCCCTCCGACCCCCTAAAACTCGACCACGTACCCCTCTGGGATGTCTATCGTCAACTTGGGATCAACTATGGCGATCGTTTGTTTGCGCGAATCATGGATGCCGATAACGAGGATGCACCATTGATAAACATCACCTGGCGGAAATTGCTGACTGATGCGACAAAGGTTGCTGGTGCACTCAAGGCAAAAATTAGTAGTGGGGGAGAAGGGGAAAAGGTCACGTATGCACTGCTTGCGAATAGCAGTTATACGTATTATGCGAATATCATTGCGGCATGGTGCAATAATTGGGCCGTAAGTAGTGAAGTAGGTTTCTTTGTAGGCCCACCGAACTAATCGGTCCTTCTTTTACAGGTGATGTTGTTATCTACTCGTAACAGTAGTGCGGGCAATGCCAGCTTACTAAAAGCCGTAGGAGCCAAGGCACTCATCACCGATAATAAGAACATCAAGGCTGCCGAGGCTGTTGTCCAGGAATTCCCAACCCAACTACTTGATCTCATTGACCCGGATTCGATTGATACTGAAGTCGAGCTCCCCGCTGGCCCGATCGAAGTCAATGCCGCGTCTTCGGAAAAGTTCAAAGAGATTGCGCTATATCTTCATAGTAGCGGAACCTCTGGTAAAACCTAGTCATTCCTGTTTCTCTGATCTTTCATTGAACTCTTGGTCTTAGGACACCCCAAGCCCATTCCGCACAGTCATGAACACATAGTTACCGAACTAATGGTCGTTAGAATGAACAAAAATTACCCTGGCGCACCCGCTTACGCCCCCCTCCCTCTCTTCCACGTAAGTTCTCTAGCCCTTAACAACTAGCCTCTTGTTAAATTCGGCAATTTCATCACATAGGGCATCGGGTGGTACAGCTTCACCCGCTGGCCGATTGCCGCTGGCCACATCCCCACATTTATTAAAACCAAGCTCCCATTGACTAGTACCTCCATGCTTCGGCATCTCAAGCGCCTCCCCGGCGCGGTATGTTTCGTGGCACCTATGCTACTCGAAGATGCTCTTCGCGAGCCGCCCGAGGACTATGAGGTTCTCAAGACCACCCGTCGCGTTTTCTACGGTGGTGCAGCTTTGGACAAGCAGGCCGGGAAACAACTTCTTGAGATGGGCGTCCCTGTCGTTTGTCTTTACGGAGTGTGAGTGCTTTCCTTAGCCCTCGGACTGAAGCGAGACGGGCTCATCGGGGTGCTAAAACGAATAGAACTGAAGCTGGCATGGCATGTGTTACTGACTTCCCTGGGCCTCCCGAGAGCAGGGTTGCCGACGCACCTTATGTGCGCTTCTCTGAAAATCACTATATCCTTCATTGGAAGCCTTACGATGGAAAGCTCAATGAGCTGGTCTTTTGTGTAAATTTAGTTGGTTTTGTTCGGTGACTTGGACTGATTAACCTACAACGGAATGTAGCCTGGAAAGATTGCCATTCCGGCTGTTTTCAACCATCAGAATCCTGCAGGATATGCTACCAATGACTTGTGGGAGCCCCATCCAACCATCCCAGGTAGTTTTTGCCACTTGCCCTTCCGGACTCCGTGACTGAAAGTGCCACAGGCTTATACAAGCACTGTGGTCGCAAAGATAGTGTCGTAAGTGTCCTGCCTCTCTTCTGGCTATATTCTCAAGTCTGCTCTTTTAGACTGTCTTAAGCAATGGAGAGAAGACCGATAACAGGCAAATCGGTAGGTAGCGAACCTGCCAGGAAGTTCAGATACGCTGATGCGAAAAACGCTAAAACAGAGCTTCTGTTGATGGACGATCCTCTCATCACCGGAGTAGTTGTCTTTGGTGCTGGAAAACCCCTCAACGGGGTTCTCGTGCGCAAGGATCCCTCGGCACAGAACCTTTCTTCCGAAGAATTCATTGACGCTATCTGGCCGACGGTCGAACGTGTCAACACAATCGTTCCCAACCACTCTCGTCTCATTCGACAAATGATCATCATTGCCGACACCCTGAACAAACCTTTCCTTGAGACCGATAAGAAATCGATCAGGACCGCGGATACACTCGATCTGTATAAGGAGGAAATTGCTGCCGCGTATAACGCCTTGGAGGCCGAGGCAGAAACCGAGGCTGTGAAGGATGTCAATACCCCTGAAGAGATTGTGGAATATGTGAGGGATGTCGTGTCGAAGGTCGCCAGGCGGCCGCTGGGTGATGATGATGATTTTTTCGAGAACGGCGCGCCCTTTCACTCCCGCTTCTCCTTCAATACGCTGATTACTACTTTCAGGTCTGGATTCCCTCCACGCTGTTCAGATACGTACCGAAACCAAACCTCTCTTTACTAAATTCGCCAACGGCAAGGAGCTCTCACACAATATTGCCTACACTCACCCTACCATTTCACGTCTCTCTGCGTACGTCATTTCTCGTTCCAAGGGCGAACATGTCAACTCCGATGATCCCACCACGTTAGTTTCTCGCGTTGAAGCATGCGTGAGACGTTGGAGTGTAAAACTCCCCGAGCGGAAAGCTTCGATTACACCTGAGCCAGAGAAGAAGACCTTTGCTCTTACTGGTAGCACAGGAAGTCTTGGTATTCACACACTACGATATTTGTTGGAGAGGAATGATGTTGAGAAGGTGTATTGCTTCCACCGAGGTGCCTCGGACGTTGCAAGCCAAAGGCACCTGAAGTTGTTCAAGGACAGAGGTCTACCAGTCGGACTTCTCGACTCCGGGAAGGTTGCTTTTGTTCAGGTCGACCTATCAAAGCCGGACTTGGGCTTGTCTACGGAGCAATACGACGAGGTATGGATCCATCCAAATTGCCGGGGTACATCCGCTGATCTTGTATTTGACAGCTTCGCGGTAGGCTAACACACATCATTCATACTGCCTGGGAGTTGAATTTCAACTGGGGTGTCGAACGCTTTGAAAGGGTCCACATCGCCGGTGTCCGTCACCTCATCGACCTTTCCATTGCATCTACCCTCACTAAGTCCCCCCGCATCATCTTTATCTCCTCCATTGGTGCCGTGTCAAAATATGGTCCTGATACATCGGTCCCTGAGAGGCCCCTCAATGATCCCAACCTCATCGGCCCGAGTGGCTATGGTGAAGCCAAGTTTGTGTCTGAGCACATACTTAATAAGGCTGCTACAATTTCCGGCGTACCCGTTACTGTTATTCGTTCTGGTCAAATTGCCGGATCATCTATTGACGGATACTGGGCTCCGACTGAGTACATCCCAACGATCTTCAAGTCGAGCAAGATTCTAGGCAAGGTCCCCAATAAGCTACCAGCACGTCAAGTTTCTCTCTCTTTTTGGCATGCGTTGATTGTCGCTGCACAGGACACCCGCTGGCTTCCTGCTGACTACTGCGGCAAGGCTGTTCTTGAACTCTCCCTCCAAAATGAAGAAGTCCTGCAATATTACCACCTCGAAAACTCTATCAGTACCCCCTGGAGCACCATCGTGGACATGTTCATTGAGACCTATAAGGCAAAGATCGAGGTCGTTGACACCAAGGACTGGCTCGCTGCTGTAGAAAAGGCTAGTAAAGAGGGTGCAGAGATTCCTGCAGCTGCATTGCTGCAATTCTACTCGGAGTACTCTTCGTCCGACTCACACGTGCGCTTGGGAACGACAAAGGCTGAAAGGGCCTCGCAGGCCATCACCTACGGTCCGATCACTTCAGAACTGATGTCCAAGTATATTTCTTGGATGTGAATATTTCTTTATCCACCGAGAGTGTATATAGACGTGTAAACCTGGCACGAACCGGCTTCTTGTCACTCGCACAATCGCATACGGGGACTGACATGCTATCAGAAGACACTGCAATCTTGGTCCTTGATGCAATGTCACTATTGGGGTCGATGAAAAGGCGACCTTATCACCTGCAGTTGATTGGCTCAGAAACAAGAAACACCATTTTAACATAGTCTAGTTCAAGACCATGAGGACTAATGATATTGAGCCAACTCCTGTGACTACTACGACCTGTCCCGCAACGTTAATGCATGTCGACGTCTTCCTTTTTTCCTTCATTACCAGGCTCCCTGTTTGCCATTGGTCGGGTTTGTCCGGACCTTGCCAATTCATCTCTCAAAGCCTCTCCTTCTTTTCGCCATTGCCGCTTTTCAAATGCGTCATAAGCTTCTCTTTCGTCTATCCAACGTTCTTGCACATCTCTAATGTCGCTGAGTGGACCTTTCATTGGACCGACAGCAGTGGAAAAGAGCCCGTAAGCGTTAGCTCGTAGATCTGGCGCAACGTCCATTTGGTTGACAACTTCTGGTGGTGGTTTGGTATTCGGTGGAGGAACGAATACGTAGCCTGTGGCTCTGTCAATTGCCCTCGTAAGATTCAGCATGGAGTTTTTATCCTGTCTGTCTTCAGGATTAAGGCGACATCAACGAAGTTAGAAAGTTACCCACCTCGACCGCGAGTGTCTCAAAACCCACAAGACTGAAGTCTTCGACAAGGGATATCATCGCCATATTGAGCGCCGCAAATTTTGGGGGAAGAGATGAAGATAATGAATTTTCAAGGTATGATAAATCTTGAACCTCAGCGTAGAAGTCGAGGTTGAAATCTACAAGAAGTACTCAGTCTAGAGTCCCCCAAGAATGTCCGATCGACTTACCCAGATCTCCGTACTGTTTGAGTAAGTCGATTTTCGACAGCACGTTGATATGCGGAAGTTCTAAATGCAACATTGCTCTCAGAGACAGAAGCAGGACCGAGACGTATTTTGCAGCATCGGTAATGTAATGGGCATCACAAAGGTGTACGGCAGCTAACTGTCCTGGTTCGATACGATTCTCGTGAGCAGATGGTTGGGATGAATGCACGACATAATACGCACCCTGAAGCCGCTTTTCACCAGTTTATTTACAATTCTTTTCACACTGTCGTGATTGGTGCTCAACTCGACCTGCCCGGGCAAATCGAAAAGCACGTAAGCGTCTTTGCCCAGTTCTTTCAGTTTCCCTTCGAGCCAGTCATAGTTGGCTTCAAGATATTCCATGCAGTATAACATCCCGCCATTTGGTCCAAGACCGTATTCGTCCATGACGTCCTTTAAGGTGATGAGCTCCGAGATGTTGATCGCACAGGGGTAAGGTATGGTGTCATTGGCGGGGTCAAGGTTGACAACGGCAATGGGTCGATCAATAGCGTTAAACAGTTGGTATTTTCCATAACAATATGTCGATTTCCCGCTACCTGGAGAGCCGCAAACGATTTCACCGAAAGGCATGATGGAGGTCTGACTTAGAGACGGACAAGTGATATCAACCGTTTGCCATCGCCCTCGGCACCAAACATGACCTCAACAAGTGCACAAGCGCCTCACATAAGGGCTCTGAAAGTCATCGGCCCTTCTCCGTGCTCAGGATTCTGAGCCATCTCTGTTTATCGTCGGGAAATGTAGCCATAGCCTTTTCGCATCTTAGATTACCGACGAAACGTCGGGAGTTGTTGATTCCTTCGGCGCTATCGAGAGGGCTCGTTGGATCGAAAGTACCGGATTTCTCGTGCGAATGGAATATATCCAAGTATAAATAGTTCACCTCTAACATTTGTCTTCACAGTTTCCCGGATTTGAGCAGTTTGAGCAGGAAGGGGCAGATGGTGAGTAATAGCAACTATGTAATACTGGTGGTACGGTACTTGTGACAGAGTGACGGTCGCTTATGCACGCTCGACTCTGCCAGAAACATAGCACTTTGTCCTGCGTGCGGGCTATGGAGTACAAGAGTATGAGTTATAAGGGAGGACTAAAGTGCGAAAAAGCCAACTTCCTCCTCAGGAAGAGTTATGTGCTATGGCAGAGTATGGGTTATGACAGGTATGGGTTATGACAGAGTTGATTAATCAAACGCAAGTCCATCTACATAACAAGCACAAATGTTGATCCCTGATCGATATCACATCCACATTCAAGGACGCCTGCCAAAGGTGATCATACAACTGGCATGGCGGCTGGGCAAAACCGCATGGTAGAGAGCATCGCAATCTCGGAGTGGAGTTGTCAACTAGGGCTGGGTTAATAACTCTTTTGTTAAAAACATATTTCAAATTCACACGTCAATAACATGCTCTTAACATACTTCACAACATGGGGGTCGATCGGGACGTGCGAATATTGTGAAATTCAGCACAAGGAGTTTTGGCTGCCCTTGGAAAAGTTTCTTGTCTAGTAATCCCTGTCGTGAATATTCTTTGCACCTTGAAAACATTATCGATGCTTTCTGTTCAACAATGGCGACATCCAACTCATCACTCGTTGCAACATTTGCCCATTTTGTCAAGCTTGATAGCCCTGCACTCAATGCTTTCCCCAGCGAGGGTTTGGCGGGGGAAGGAGTAGTTGATGCTCCTTTCACTGATTTCGAAGCCACCTTGTGGCCATCGCGATGACCGGGATATGGATGACTACCCCTACTATACTACCCCACCGTTTCGGTGCGCCCGGGGGTTTCGGTGGTCACGGTATTGTCACACATGCCGAAGGTTGCCCTCTGAACCCAGATGATGGAATAACGACGCATTGCATTGAGTACCTAACTAACCTAAGTAGATGAGTCTAATAAAAGTAAGATGGATAGTCTGCTTGACGGTTCACATAAGAGGGTCCTGCATGTGATCCTGAGTCACGGGCAGCAGCAGCAGCAGTTTTATAGGTGTTGTTGTTCAAGCTCTGAATAGCTTGCTGGATACGGTCTTCATATTCCGGGTCCTCATGAGCACGTTTTCGCATGGTAAATACTGCTATGATTGACACAGTGAGCGACGAAAGTGGAGTGAAATGGGTTGGGACAAAGTGGTGCCATGTACGACGTGTGATGGGATCACTGTATTCATACTCCGACTCGGCATTGTCTGGCAAGACGTGACAATGGGCTCAAAACCGATTCTCGTTCTACTTCAGTTGTAAATTTTTTTAAAAAAATATAGGATGCCAGGAATAGCGTTCTTAGGTGCTGTGCAAAATACTAGCCCGAAATCTTGAGAGTGTGAGAAGATATTTACAGAATACCGAAACCCCCGGGTGCACCGAAACGGTGGGGTAGTATAGTAGTCATTGCATATCCAACTTTCTGTTCGAAATGTCGCCTATATAATAAAACTTATGTAATACATTTTTGACTGTTTTAACACTGTGAAACCATCTCACATGATGCCTCGGTGAATGGACACTTCGGGCAGCTTCGGACTTAATGAATCGCTAAAATCGGACTTCATACCAGACAAACATCTTTGGCCATCTGTCAATGCGGTTGTTTCCATACGGAATTAGGCTTATTTTACATGACACACCCCGCATCATGACCACGAGACGCATTGGAAAATCCGTTTTACAAAGCAACGGAACCTCCGGCCATGCTACACCGGTAAATTGCGCACCTCCTAGATTATATACTTGTCACCGCCCAATCGCCAACGCAAGGAGGGGGACTTGGACAGGGATCCCTGGTATTGCTTACTTCGCCTTTTAAAACAGGACGCTACGTTCGCATCATTTGAAGATGGCTGAACCTTTGAAGGACACGACTTCCCTGGCTTCTCACGCAAGAGGGGACTCCTCTATCGAGCTCGGACATGCACCAAAGCCAAGAATCATCACGGACGCTGAAAAGCGAGCTGTCCGCAAACTGGACTATTCGATCGTTCCTGTCATGACGATGTTTTATCTCTTGTCCTTCTTGGTGATTCTTTTCTCGAACTGTGTGGATAGAGAGACTGATTCTCACAACGTTAGGACCGCGCTAATATTGGTGAAGAAGATCTTCCTGGTGGCAAAGTTGTGTACTGACTTAGTACAGGAAATGCGCGCGTTGCTGGATTGCAGAAAGGCTTGGGTCTTACGGACCATCAGTATCAAGTCTGCGTTACGGTCTTATACGTGTATGTGGCGCTTACCCTCCTACCACTTGGCAACCATTTTGATAATTTGTAGACCATATATCGCAGCAGAGTTGCCTTCTAACTTGCTCCTGCGATGGGTTGGTCCGCGCCTCCTTATGCCCACAATACTCACAGCCTGGGGAATTGTCGTCACGCTTCAAGGTGCGTTTTCCAACGTCCAGCTTCGCCGATCTGGATGCTGACGTCGTGCCGACAGGTCTTGTCTCATCCTATGCGGGACTCGTGGTCGTACGTGCTGTACTAGGTCTTATTGAGGGACCGATGTTTCCGGGAATTGTACTCTACTTGTCCGGATTTTACACGCGCAGAGACCTATCACTTCGGTAAGTGGGCACCCATTTCCCAGAAATTTCGGCCTTACTCATCTAGTCCACTATCCTGCCGCCAGGATTGCACTCTTCTTTTCCTCTGCATCAGTATGTATTTACGCTCATGCAATTCCTCCGAAAGCCTTCTGAACGTACACCAGCTCTCCGGGGCGTTTTCCGGTCTATTAGCAGCTGCGATTCAAAACATGGATGGTATAGGCGGCAGGCCAGGTTGGGCTTGGATATTCATCCTTGTAAGTCCACACCTCACTAATCCACCGTGCTTGTCCACTCACATATGAACCTGCTCACACAGGAGGGTCTCTTCTCCGTCCTCATGGGTATCCTCGGCTTCTTCCTCGTCCCTTCCACACCCCAAGACTCCAAATTCCTCACCCAAACCGAAAAGGACCTCATCAAAGCCCGCCTCGAACACGATAGACCCTCCGTCACGCCCAACATCCCCTCCGACAAATTCTCCTTCCGCGAAATCCTCCGTTCACTCACATCGATCCATGTCATCATTCTCTTCATCGTTCTCTTCATGGTCGGAACGACCCTCTACGGCTTGGCACTATTCCTGCCTTCCATCGTAAACCAACTGGGCTTTAGTCCTGTACGGAGCCAGTTACTGAGCGTAGGACCGTTTGCTGCTGGATTTTTCGGTGAGATTCTGCTTCGTATGGATTAAAGCCGCACTAACATAGTCGCAACAGTGACTCTCATATCAGCCTACTTCTCAGACAAGTACCAGAACCGTACCATCCCAAGCGCTTTGATCTCTAGCCTGGCAGTGGCAGGCTTCGCCTTGTTTCTCCGTACGCACGCTCTTTATCCTCCTTCCCCTCCATCCTTCCTTCTGCATGCCCATTATCTTGCTAATGTGAAAGATTTGGCTTACAGGAACAACGAACAAATTCGCGGCGTACGGCTCGCTCTTCCTGACTGTTCCTGGTGCATACGCAATTGCACCCATCCTTTCTGCGTGGATGGCCAACAACTCGGAGCCATATTTCCGTCGCGCTACAAGCATCGCTATGGGCTTTGTTGCGACGAACGCTGTGGGTCTTCTATCTCAGAACTATCATGAGGGGTCCACCTGCTGACGTGTGGTTCGTTGTGGCACACTATTCCGTATGCAGGGCGGGATTCTTAGCACTTGGAGTTTCCCTACCAAGGAAGGACCAAGGTTCACAAAGACGACGATCATGGACCTGACTTTGTGAGCTCCAGAGTCCGTTGTTGCATCCCTCGAGCTCACTGGTTCACTGTCTTCCAGCTCGGTGCTCACAGTGGTCCTTACATTTGTGAACGCGGCGATCCTTCACTACAAGAATCGACGAAAACGTCAACTTCGCGCACATCTCCTTGCTCCCTACGTCGACGAAAAGGAACCAGACGGTGGATTAAGAGCATGGATAGAATTAGGAGACAAACACCCAGACTTCGTTTATAGCCTCTAAGAGATGACTTTGTCACCCGTATGGATGTGGTTTCTTTGGAGCGTCCTCATACTCATGGTAACATATATTGTTGGTACGTAGGTCATAGGTAATAAACTGCCGATTCTGGTCCACATCAGATTTCACAGGTATGGCAGTCCCCTTCAGATGAATTTCCCACTGCCAAACAATCATTGGCTTTGATGCACGCATCCCCGTTTGCCAGTGCATATGGCTTGCAGATTAGTATACTCGAACCTCCATTCCTCCCCATTCAATGACGCGGAATAGTGTTGCATCTAACGCGCGAGACACATCAACACCAACGATGGCTCTCCAGAATACAGGATCATCATGAACTCTTTGCATCGCTGTTGGCCAATGTTCAAGTTGATCTTCCTTTATGCCCATGAAGAGCATGAACACCCGAAGTACGACATCAGGAGTAGGAGTCACGTCGAGACGAGCAGCCTCCTCGTAAATGTGTTGTGGTAAGAACCGCACAGCGATGTACTGATGCTTCTCAATCGATGGCAGCCAGTACCTGGAAGAAAGTAAGACCATCAATGATTTCATAAAGGAAAAAAGACAAAGACAAACGTGATGAATGACGTTCGTGCTTCAGTATGCAGACCAAGCACTCGAAGAACCGAGTCAAGGTAGGATGATACCTTGTCAACCGAGATGACGATCGAGTCGCTATCGGTAAGGCTTGGTCGATCAGGGATGAACTTTTCGACAGCAATGTTAGTTCCTCTGATCTGCGGTGATGACGGAGGAGAAACTGGTTGGAATGCTTGAAATGCTCTAAATCAGGGAAGGATCGTTCACAACGCAGTGCCAGAGTATGGGTACAACTCACTCTGCTTCCCAGAACAGATATGCCACCTCAAGTCCTGTACTTTGCTCATTCAGCATACCGTTGGGGTTCGCTCGAACGACCCATTCGACTGCTTGTCCGGATTCCGACACCTGGTTGATAGGGACGACTGGATATATAGTAGAGAACTTCCACTGTGGAACGAGGGAAAGCTTGACGCTGGCCTGAATTCCTGAGGGTGGAAATAGGTATATAACAGGCTTGCCCCCGCGCAGTCTGAGTGTGAGATGCAAGGTTGATTCCTTCTGGATGTTGTAATCTGAAAGTGTACAATCATCCTCAAGTAGCTTTCCAGCAAAGATGAGTCGTTGCTGATCAGGAGGAATGCCTTCTCTATCTTGGATTTTCGATTTTATGTCACAAATCATGTCCGACGAATGGACTTTCAATAGTATAGTGTTCCCCGTTGATGTTTTGATAAGGATTTGCATGCCACCTGAGGATTTCAGGCGCTTGATGGTGCGAGGAACTGGCCTGGGTAGGAGAGCAAGTTCAATAAACACAGCATCAACATAAAGTTGGCATCAACAATTCGCTGAACTGTACCTTTGATTCGCACTTGGCTCCGGGGAGTCTAGACACCCTGGCGGCGTCGATACAACGATCAAGGAGCTTATCTGCGGGATCACCATTGGCCATGCGTCGCGTGCGATTTCTGCCTGAGCCCCTCGACATATAGGCAGTTCAGCTGTATGATATGTAACCCTGGCGTCAAGAGGAATATGACTGAAGTATTGACGAATGGAATTTTGCAGTTCCTAGTTTTCAGTAAGGCATTGTCAAACCACAGCAACCGTGCTGGGCATGTTCGTACTCACGTCGTAATC
This sequence comes from Podaxis rugospora, assembly GCA_018524415.1. Classification (NCBI taxonomy): domain Eukaryota; kingdom Fungi; phylum Basidiomycota; class Agaricomycetes; order Agaricales; family Agaricaceae; genus Podaxis; species Podaxis rugospora. The sequence continues at coordinate 128,481 of JAEUWL010000302.1, forward strand.
GAGGGGCCGAGGAACTATAAGGCGTCTGCCCTCATACTGGAGTAGAAACAAAGACGGCGTCGTGATGCTGGTGGTACTAGGCCTCCGATATGTATTCATGATCCAGGCGTCCATCGTGGGGAGGAGAGCGGCGGTTAAGCGAGGCGCTGTAGGTTACCATCCAGTCCGATTGAACTGCCGCAGTGCTCGGCACGAATATTTTGAGGTCCGTCGAGACGCGCAGGAAACGTAATGGGCAATCTGCGCAATTAAGGCTGTTCCCTGTTTAACCGTGAGAGTGGCATGGGAACTACTTTATTTTATTTTATTTTTTTTTTGGTGGAGCTATTCGGCTTTCGACGGCTGTCCAGCGTCGTCAGTGCGTGCACTACCTTATGCTCAGGACAGACTCAGCGAAAGGATGGGCTGGAGGGTCAGGTCGATGTGACCGGACCACGGAGCGAGGAGCCGCCGGGTGGGCGGGACTCACTCCGTGGGTTTGCTGAGTCTGACTGTGGTAGTGGTAGTAATATCGTTATAATTGACTACTCAAGCCCAGCTAGCAACGGTAAGAGGTGAAGTAGTGAAAGTGAAGATCTGTAATGAGAGAGGGCTGGGTGGGTGGGTCGAAGAGAGAGTGGGGCAGCTGTCGAGCGTCATATGGAAGGCTGCTGCTTGAGCGGACTCGTGCCGGTCAGTGCAGAATCAGCGATAGGTCAGAGAGTGGCGTTTCGCTTACTGCTCTACTGGACGCTGGGTGCCGGCAACTTCCGTCGCAGCACCCTAGCTCAATCCAGCGTCGTCAGTGCATGCACTACCTGATGCTCAGAACAGACTCAGCAAAAGGATGGGCTGGAGGGTCAGGTCGATGTGACCAGACCACAGAGCGAGGAGCCACCTGCCCTAACCCTCCAAGACTGTGGCAACAGAGTGATGCCAGCCCAGCCAGATAGGAAGGAAATGTGAGGTTGATGATAGTATTAAGGATTGGGTAGGTTACCAATATGCTGATTAACTACCAATTTGAAACTATGAATATATACTTCATAAGCTAGAGATTTCCAGCGCCCTGCCATCTGGACTATCTCAGGATCTACTTTCTTCGCAAGAAAGTATGATGCCCCACCAATTCGGAAGGAGTGCCCGAACATTGTGCCAGCCCCAGCCTGCTGCAGTATTAGGTTTATGTGGTTAATGGTGGCTCATCTGGCCATCGGGCATATACTACCTCTCCTGTCTCTCCATGCGAACAGAGGGTCATCTCTTGAAGCTGGGACAACAGCTGCCAGGTTGATTAGCACCTCTAACAGGCAAAGCTCCTTCTCCTGGGCAGCAATGAAGACGGACTGGACTTCACCTGGATTAGCTGTCTTCGCAGCAGGCAAATTGAGCCGAACATAGGGCTTCCCATTGAGGTCCACCTCCAGATGTGCATCACTCCGCTTCAAGTACTTACACCCATCGAAGTTGTGAGATATGGGACAGGAAACCTCACCGAAGCGCATGAGTCCCCAGAAGGCACATGCTGACATGGCCCAAATGCAGGCATCAAATGGGTCTGTGAGATTGAGGGTGTGCCTGAGTATCCTCAGGAGAGGGATGGTTATAGGTGGTCAGACTGGTTGTTTTCAGTGAGGCATTACCTGTTCAAGGCCATGTAAGGACCAATCAATGTGTGTCATATCAGCAGGTGAGAGAGGTTCCAGCCAGCCTTGTGTGATGTGCCAGGCTTGTACAGTGGAGAGGTATTTGCGTACAGTTGAGACAGCTACTGGTTCGAAAGGGGTTGATGATTGGATGTTTGGATCAAGGGATCTGGGATCTGTGGTAGCCCATATTGCAAAGGAGTGTAAAACATGAAAGGGAGCAGGAAGGCAGGATTCTTCTGGGATTGAGAATATGTCACAGAAAAGGTGAAACTTCTGAAGTCCTGACCCATAGCCAGCACTATCTCGAAGGGAAGCCCTCGAGGCCATATCTGCCAGGAGTTTGATCACAGAGTTGTTGATGGTGGAGGGTGGTGGTTTCTTTCTTCAGCCTGGCAGTCTGGTCATAGGGGGGAAGGATTCAGGGAAAGGGGATAGTCACTTAGTGAGTTTGATGAGCCTTCAATATAGAGGTTAATCGAGGATGGAAAACAGATTATATTGGATGTAGGAAACTGCGCAAGTGGGTCGGTAATGGCCTTCAAGCCGGTGATGAAGCTGGAAAACCACTGAGGAAGGTGCTGATGTCGCCATGGGAGAGTGCGTCGGCAATGTTTTCATGGCTGGTGACATGTTGGGCCTTGAGGGACATGCCTCGGGCTATGAGTGAGGTGTAAATCCATTGTAACACCTAGTTGGTCATGGCATTGCAGGAACAGCCTTTGTTGATCACTGTAACTATGCCTTTGTTGTTGGAGTGAACTAGAAAGACTCCTAGGCATATGAGGTTGAGTGAGAATAGTAAATAGAGCCCTAGCTCGACGGCTATGGCCTCAGCCCAGCCAATATCTCGGGCCTGCCTGGGACCAATCCAGACTCCTGGTGCCCAGTGCCAAATGGCCCACTTCGAGTCTACTACTACTCCGATTCCAAAGGAGGTGCTGGCATCTCCCCACCAGCCAATGTTGAAGGGTACTAGGGAATTGAGGGGTAATCTTGATGGCAACAGGGGAAGTAAGGCACGAATACATGCCAAGCTGCTCCGAACAGGGCTTGGTGGTGACAGGTGTGCTTGTGGTGATCGGAAGTGTGCTGCAAAGGATGCAATGGGGTGTAAGAATGGACGGATTAAGGGATAGATGCAGCTAGTGTGGACTAACTTTCCATGCAATGCAGATGCTTTCTTGCAGGTAAATTTTGCCCCAGGAACCAGCCAGCTGTCGATCAAGGCCTGCAAGGCCTCCAGCTTCTCCTGTGGAAAGCTGACAGCTTTCTCATCGAGATGCCAATCAAAACCAATATACCGCTGTACCCCAGCCAAGGGGCAGAGTTTCTCCCTGCTCCACGGAACTCCGATTTCAGCAGTTAGGTTAATAAAATCAACCTCTGTCTATGACTGGTGAGGTAGGCGGAAGACTAGAAAATCATCTACCCATTTGGTGATTGGGCCAAAACCAGCTGCCGAGGTGATCCCTACTATCATGTTGGCAATGGCACCAAATACCCCAGCACTCGAAGACATCCCGAACATGACAGCTCGGTCCACCCAGACCTTTCCATTCCATGACACACATGTCTAGTTCTGTTGGGATGGACGTATGGGAGTCAGACAGTAGGCTGAGGATATGTCGAAAGTAGCTGCCATACAACCTTGGGGTAAGGAGAGTATTACTTGGGAAGTGGTGTTGAAGGTGCCCCAGGCTGTTGGGAAGTTGTCTGGGTTGATGAGTGAATTTACAGATGGAATTAGGGGATCATGTCAGGGATAAGATAGGTCTTGTATCATACGGAGCTTCGACAAGCCAGCCTTAGGCACCAGGCCAATGGGGAAGGTGTGAAATGGGCCAATCAGGTCTTCAAGCTCTTCAGGAAGAAATGGGGGAGAGTAGCGGCCGGCAGCCTCCTCCGCAGCAATATATCTACTGATGAAGTCTGGGTCTATCAACGAAGATGCATAATTAGGAAAGATTAAGGTTCTATCCAGTAAGATATCTATACCAATGTCGAAACCGTGTGTAAGACCATGTACAATGTGGATCCAATTCTCTAATATGCCAAGCTTGGACAGAAGGGAATGTGTTCGGATGGGATCAATGGGGGTTGCAACACAGCAAGGGTCAGAGTTTGGCTGAGCAGTGGCCAGCACCATGGGTTGTGGCATGGCAGAGAGAGCAGGAGTGGTTAAACGAGCAGCTGGGGCCAAACCTGCAGGTGCTGGATGAGGCAAAGTTGAAGCAGTACTGGGTTCCGTCGGGTGCAAGCAGGGCATGAGGGCCTTGGGCATTGGGTGCCAGAGGGGCAATGGGCTTCCTGGCTGTGGTCATTGTTGCACTGCAGGAGGCTAGTAGGTGGCCAGTGAGCCCACACTGAAAGCAGTGGTTGTATCTGGGTTTCTTTGCTGCAGCGGGCCACAACACACTGTCCTGGAGCTTTCGCTTCACAGCACCTGACAAGGCAGTCGGGGAGTTCTGGGAGGCTTGAAGGGCCACCTTGCCCATGATCAGCATGAGGCCATTGGCATCAAGAGATGAGTAGTCATGAGACTTGTCTGCATAGGCTAGGTCGCACTGCTGGATGTCATATTCGACAGCTATCAGCCACCCATGGGATTGGGCTATGCCTATGACAATTTGGTGGTGACGCTGTAGCACATCAGCCCTAGCATCACCATGTATCCTCCTCATCTCGCACTCAATGGCCACGGTGACACCACACCAATCCTGCATCGAGATGTTGCAGTCATCGTTCCGGTCCATGGGTTTCGCTAGCAGCAATGACAACTTGGCCAGCAAAGGAGATTCTGCATTGGTCTCCAGCAAAGCCCTCTGGCAGGTGGGCAGAGTGACAGCTGGATACGATATGTACTCAAGCCTTTGGATTGCAGCAAGGATTCGAGGGGGAATGGCTGAGGAGAAGTCCTGGTTAGTATGGACCAAGATGCATCATAAAGCTGGTGCTACGGCTGCTGGGCTAGTCTCAAGGTTTGAAAGGGAGGCAGGTATAGGGGCTCTACCATGGTGTTCATTGTTCCATGGCCTTCAGCCTCGAATACAGCAATGAGCCCGCAGCTCACAGTTGTGAGTCTAAACTCGGATCAGCTACAATGGGTCCAAACCCAGCAAAGGCAAGGGCCCAAGCCCATTGGATGTGCAGGTCTAAACCCGGAGGATACAAGGGCCCAAACCCTCATGGTGGCCTAAGCCCAGCAGTGGCAGTTAAGTTTGGGGGAACAAATGCTTACGAAGCTGAAGTGGGTCCACCTTGTGACCCAGAATGATAGGTGGAAACTTCAACGAGGATGGTGATGCCTCAGTGTCTAAGGGTGGGGAACCAGGGGCGCGTGTTGAGTTGGTTTCGACGAAGAGAGTCCGTGGAAAGTGGGGAGGAAGGCTTGGCGTCGGCCGGAGGTTGGTGGGAATGGTTGGATGGGGGGGTGGTGGCTGGGTTTGGCCACAGTTTGAAAAGTTTGATGTGGAGGGGTCTGGGGCTGGGGGTTCTGGTGCCGGGTTGGATGAGGCTGCACCGAGGTGAGGGTTTCTGTCAGGTGTGGGATGTCTGGAAGGGTGGGAAGCTGGGGTGCCAGGACGCCCAGCACCAGAGGGGCCTATTCTGGGTATGCTTGGTTGTTGGGAGATAGATGGCTCACACTGCTGAGAGGCTGGAGGAGTAGGTGGGTGGCAGTTGCCCTGTTGGCAGACAGCAGAGCTGCCTCCATGGTTGTTGATGGCGAGGCCATGCATGATGTGTGACATGCACACGGGAGTCCAAAGGAGAGTGGGGGGAGTTGGTCGAAAAGAGAGTGGGGCGACTGTCGAGTGTCATATGGAAGGCTGCTGCTTGAGCAGACTCATGCCGGTTGGTGCGGAACCAGCGATGGGTCAGAGAGTGGCATTTCACTTACTGCTCCGCTGGATGCTGGGTGCCAGCAACTTCCGTCACGGCACCCTAGCTCAAAGATAGGCTTCCCACCCTTGTGAACACCATCACAGATATCAACTCACATGTTGCTTGTATTCCCCTTTGAGTGGTTAAGAATGATATTACCTAGTTACTACTCTCCAGACTTTATCCTGACTAATAGTATATAAGTAAGATTATAGCTGTCTGTAATAGTCAGTCAGAATATCAACTTAGGTCTCTCTCCTCACTCCTACTTGTCCACTACAAGTCTGCTCTTCAGTCTAGACTTGCCCTGTCCCCTATCCAACCTCTGTCCATTTGTCTGCTCAAGTCTGTAGTTGGTCAAGTAAGGCTATTCACAGTACCAGAGGGGTGCAACATATAAGTTGAAGCCAAGGCTTTGTTTTGCTCTTGGTCTGCGAACATCTGACTCCATCTGCTCACAGTCTGCCCTTGCACTGGAGTTAGTCCTTAATAATTCTGGTATTTCATCACAATAACTAGCCCTTACATACTCTAGTATTCTTCTTGGAATAGTTGTTATTTGATTTCACTCTACTCTTATCTTCCATGTTTTCTCCTGACTAGTAGTATATAAGGTAGACTACAACTACTGTACTCCTTAGTCAGGTTATCAACTTAGTTCTTCTTCTCCTAGTCTGTCTACTACAAGTCTGCTTCCTAGTCCAGGCTTGTCCTATCTTGTCCTGTCCTGTCTGTCTCTTGACCACTTGTCCACTTGAGTCCATAGTTGGTCAAGTGAGGCTACTATGGTATCAGAGGGGCACAATACATAAGTTGAAGCCAAGGCCTCAACCCCATGTCTGCTTGTGTCTGCTCTTGGCTGCCTGTGCCTTGTCCAGAGTTAGTTCTTAACAGTGTTGGGATAGATCTCCAGAAGGTTAGGGGTTTAGGCCCTTGTTTAGTAAATCTTGGTATTGTAACTGCTGGTAAGCCTGGTATGCTTTGGACATGATAGGACTTCCTGGTATACTTTGGACATGTGGGACTGCCCTGTATTTATCCCCTGATATTCTAAGCCTCTATAACACTCAGTATGTATACATTCAGATTTGACACAAGCTATGACTGGTAGTGCCTAGACATAGCTTGTAGTCCTTATCCTAACTTGTATGACCTTGATAGGTCTGAGCCTTTTTACTGATGCAGAGTAGATTCTATCTATCCCCTGGATCATTAATTACAACCAGCAGTCTTAATACATAAGAATATTATGACAGGACATTGACACTGAAGTAATTGTTAAGACCCTCAAGGGCAATCCTGACTTGCTCTCGAGTATCTGCTTCTAATGGCACAACCACCACTCCCTCCTCTCCCTCTGGGTTTTCCAATGTATTAAGTTGACTTTCCAACATCGACGCCTTGAAAAAGTGACCCTGTCTCTGCCCTATCCTCTCTTCCAACAGCCTCTTCGACCCATTAATCCACACAAAATATGTCGACAACATATTCTTGTGAGCTTTCTCTGAATGTTCAGGAACGGACAACTTCGAGAGTGGAATCTTCATCTTCCCTCGCAATATGTCTCGATAGTACCTCTTCAACGCCGAACAGGTAACCACAACCCCATTTCTCCCCTCACAAGAACCCCGCAACCGATTCTCCTGAACCTTGGCTTCGGCTGTAGCCCTAATCAACGCCAGCCAAGGCTCCCTATCCGCATCCGTCAACGGCACACCACTCGACATCTTATCAACGTTCGTCTTGGGGTGTAAATCATCTCCCTCCACATACGGCATCCCAAGCTCCCTAGCCAACGCATTGCCCAACGTAGACTTCCCAGTCCCACTAACTCCCTAATTCACCAAACGCAGAAGTGACGTGAAATTGATTGATAACGGCACCCGGAGAAATGCATGCAATTGAAAAGTGAATAAGCCGGTTCCGAAATACATTTACAGCACCCGAAGGAAGGAACACCACTGTCAGGCTGGGAGCCACCCTTCCATAGATCGATAGATCGGTGAGCACAAGCTCTTTAAAAAAGCCCATGGTCAACCCTTAATCCCCATGACCCTGCAGAAGCAATGTCCGATAGACAACTACACCACCATGTTCCTGGGCGCCCAATGTCATCCACTCCAATCAACACCATGATGTTTGTCTCAGTGTGCGCCCCACACCCATGGCCCAAGGGGCTCCCAAAGCTGAAAAAGTAAATAGAAATGACTCACCATCACCACGATGAGCACTTCCTCTTTTGCGGACCTGTTTATATCCGATTGTGGCTGGTTGTTGGTTATGGTCGGAGACATAGGGGAAGTTGTTAGATGATTGAGGGCGGATCCGGACCCTTATCGTGAGCAGATTGGGAGATAGAGGTGGATAAGGATTTGCTCAACGGCAGTTGAGCCGCCTGCGACTTATATACTCGATCTTCTCCAATAGCGAGCACGAATGATTGCGATGGATTATCCTCGGGGATGTGCCGGCATGCGCGGTCCGGCAATAACGCTACCAGTTCTAGCAACAGATCGTTCGCTACGAAAACATATATTGACGGTAAACACGTCGGACATTGTAGTACGCTCGCCGAAACATGAGAATCAAGGAGTAAAAGCTAATTTCAAAGCGCCAAGACACGACAAATCAGTCGTTGACCCAAAACTAAACAGAGCAAGTGACGATGCGGCGGATGTATGGTATGATTGGTAAAAATACAAATGTGGGAAAGAGGGTAATGGGAGTGGTGGTGTCGGAAAATCAAGGAACCGCCGTTTTAAACCAAGTGTCCAAAAGGAAGAAGGGGAAGGAATCAGAGGGCCGGGTATAGCGAACTCCGCCTATGGTTGGGAGATCCACGATTGTGATGCGGTTTCATTAAAATTGATTGAACTGTACGCGGGCGGCGGCTGATCAAACGAGGGCCGAGGCGCAGTGTCGGCCATCCTCTGCTCGCCAGCAAGTATTTGTACCCACCTCGAAGGATTCTCCTCGCTCTCAGACGACTTCCATAGATGCTGAGTGCCATCAACCCCCGTGGTAGTTGCACCGCCCACTGTTCTCCCCATTGCCAAGTCAAGCGGTGTCGGTGGCAGAGTGCGTCCGGTTCTAGGAATTCTCGGAGTCGAAGGTAAGGCAGGGAGCGGGGGCAACCGCGATGCAGATCCCAATAACCACGGCTTTTCGGCGTCAGTTTGATTGATACTCGTGTGGCTCTGGGCTCGCCGAATGGCAGGATCCCGCCTATCAATGTTCGGATTGCTAGGTGTTCGAGGAAGGGGCCGGGAAGTAGAGCGGCTACGGGTTATAACGGGCTCTGAGGGACGTCTCTTCCAGAGAGACGCATCCGCCGGGCCAGTTGCGCCCAAAGCCTCAAATCCTTGACTTTGATTGTTTATTTCGTTGAGAGATTGTGATGGGCGAGACCAGGAGCAAAGCGGTTCTGAGGATGCAGGGAGTGGTGGCGGTGTAGGAAGTTCTCGGGGCAGTCGGGGTCTTGTGGGTACGGGAGAGATCAACCTCGCTTGACTCGAATGTTGAGAAGATAATGGAGAAAAGGTGAGAGCGTCGTGATCGAGGTCAAATGATGGATCGAGGTGCGTAGGGGAAGGTGACACATTTGATGGAGGGTGGAAAGATTCTATAGGGCTAGGCGACCTAGTTCGCGTGATGTCCAAGAAAGAGCGATGGCTGGTTCCTTCAGCTTCTGAATCGGAGGAAAATGAAAGTCGGGAGGTTGACGCATGTTGAACGTGCGGATATAGCGGATCGCCGTGTACAATCTTTGCCATCCGTTCTGGAGAGGTAGGTGTTGCAGGATTGCAGTCGAAACCACCAGGAGTGGCATGTTGTGTTACTGCCGGGGATAGTTTGGGAAAGAGAGGTTCGCCGTGTGCAATCTTCCTCCACTGCAGACCGGCATTCGGGTTCGGATCGCTTGTGGGAGAAGGGCTACTATGACCGGAACTCTGGACGATCATCCATTCCTGAACATCGGTAACCAATAAAATGAGAGTTAGGAGGAGATAGTCAAGGAGGAAAATTGAAACGCCTTGGTGCACAAGCATGGGACTTGTCTCGTGCTTATCGTGCAATGTTTCATAGACGCTAAGGCGACCGGGAAGGGTGTCGACTGCGGGATCGAAAATAGCTATAGGTCCTTTGACAGGGGAGGTAGTGCACTACCCACGTTGGGTGAATTCGACTGTACTGGCGGGACTAGCGCTAACTCACTTACCCAATACGCCGTACCATGTTTCTGCCATTTCATGCTATGCGAGTAATGAGGTATATTGAATTTGTGTGGCCCACTGCATTTGGTTATTGGGCTGAGGTAAGATAAGAGTGGAACCAGACGCACTTCTTGGATACAGGTGGCTTCAAGAAAGACTCCCCTCCCTTCCAGCGAGATCCGTTTAGCCGAACGAGAAGGTCATCGCGTGTGCGCTTTCCTTTGGTCTTTACCGGCACTACTTTGGGCCACTTGATATCAGCGGTCTTGGTCGAAGCCTCCCATGGGTCCGCGCGAACTATAGTCGTCGTCGACCCAATGGTTTGGATTGTGTAAAGAGGGTAGGGGGAAAGATCGTCCTTGAGTGTAGAGTGCAAAAATGAGTAAGAAGAGAGTTTGAGGGTGAGGAGCGGTGTTTTGTGCGTGCGCGCGCTATCTCCCGCCTCGAGATCGGAGCGTCGCAGGTAGGGAATTTTCATAGACGTGAGGACGGCCATACGAGGAGGCACACGGGGAGATTGCCCTCCAGTGGGATGAGAGCAGTCTGTGTGATTGTTGTGCTTAACACCAGTATCGAAGAAGGGAGGTATTTTTCCCTTGGGCATTATATTGGGGAATCCAGATGGAGCATGGGTGCGGAAAGGTCAGTTGTCAGGTGCCGAGGAGCTAGATACCTTTACAGTAGATACCGCCTGGGTCCAGAAGTGCTGAGGTAATTGGGATCAGAGCTGCCATCTGGTAGATGATGGCATTTGATGATGGGTGGCAGCTTGAAGCCACTTCCGGCGCTCCACCAGATCCTTTCGGATATCTGTCGCTATCCCCACATGTCTTCCAGAGCCGCAAAGGACGTCTATGAATATCCAGCTGCAAAACACTGTCGTATATTTCCTGACGCAGCAGTGGAGGTCGTCATTGACAGTGCTGTTCAGGTTCTGTTTTGGAGACAAGGAGGAAGAGAGGATGGGACAGATAACGTGACGTGCTGTTTTGTTGCGAGACAGCCATGGATCCAAATAAAGTTTTTTTACGCGTTCCAAATCCATTCTATACAACTTTACATTTACCGCCACCATGTCCTCCAACATCACGGATCCCACCGTCCAATCGTGAGTCGTTTTTCCTTGTATATATCAACAGTCCCTCCGACACGCCCATTATTAGTGCTACTAACACCGGTGACTCTGCAACTGTCACCTCTCCCACGAACAAAGGAAAAGGAAAGGCCACAGACGAGCCAATGGAAGAGGATGTTGAGGACGAGGAGGAAGATGACGATGACGATGAAGAAGAAGGAGATGATGATGATGACGAGGAAGCCGAGGCAAGTCGACGCGTCTCAACTACTAATGGGGCTCAACCACCTTCGCGTCTCGAGCTAACTGAACGTTCTTCTTGTTCGGACTGATCTGATCATTAACATATAGGAGTCCTTCGAAGAAATAGATCCATCTGCAATCGTTACCACTGGTCGTAGGACCCGCGGCGTTCGCGTCGACTATAGTTCCAAGGAGGCACTAGAGAAAGCGGGTCTAAAGCCAGGTGACGAAGACGAAGACGAGGATGAGGACGTTGAAATGAAATAAACTTATGTGCAGTGTGTAGAGATGTTCGCTTGCTCTCTTGTTCTCTTTATATTCTTCTCTAGAAAACCCATTGTGTTTTCTTGTCCTTGGCCTTCGAACCGGCATTACTTCGATGAATCAATCTTCTGACTCCCGCCTCCACTAAGTATATACAACAACCAGCCCCTGCAAATTTGTGGCAAGCATTCACCGCATCCCCCGACATACCCTTAAGCATGTCTTCCATACGACCCGAAAATATCATGACCGCTCTTCTCACACTGGTCATGTTAAACGCATTGAAACCGACCAAAGGTAGTTACTTGTTCCTGGGTCTCTGCAGGATCTGAATTCAACCATCACTGTTTATTAGTGTTCAGAGCCATTGAAAGTGATTGGAATCAATGTAACCATGTCATCGGCCCTCGTTGCAAATCACCAACAGAGGCAACTTAAGCTGCCGCGGCCGGGCCATGTGCATGCTGCCTGTCCACACCTGTCAAACGAATCGACAATATAGACGGTTCCTTCGTAAGAGACACGTGAATATTCCCCGGGATTTTTTTCCATGCCGTCCTATTTCAGTCACTACGAACCCACCCATTCACCCACGGTTGTCGTTTATCGGACGATAGAAACCAATAGAAACCCGTAGTTTGGCGTCGCCTTTGCACCAAAGTACTAGAGAAGGTTTCGGAAACCTGCGAGCGTGGACGACCAACATCCTCCGACACCCCTCCCTGCCGCAACAGTTCTAGTCGCCCATTAAGAGGTGCCCAGGGCCTGGCCCCCAACGACCCGGGGTTCCTTGTGGTAACAGTAGTAAATGATGCCTCACCCGGAATGGATTCGAAAGTGTATCAGATCGCGAAGACAAAATACCTCCGTGTCCGTGATGCATATGCGACATAGCTTATATGACATGATGACTACGCCACCGCATGGATCCAGTCCATTTGTGCATACTTACAATAATAACTAGGTTGCAGCCTAATAATGGGTAACGAGTTGATACAATATAGAGTTACACAAGTTCTTGACTATTGAGCAACCACTACCCGATCAGTCGGGCAAACGCCCATGATTATGGGATCCCAAATAGTTGTCCCTCGTATGAGTAGATTTCGCCATTGTAACAAGATTAGGACCGTTTACATGAGGTGCAGACGACGGAAAGGGGATTCTGGATCGTTGGGAATGACAGCTGGCGTCCGTCCTTGAACGTAAACTGATCTCTCTTCATTGGTAAACTCGGACCCGGTATACCTGTGTACCGGCCACGGCTATCTATCTCCGTCACGCGCTCGAGAGCAGTTTCCGGCGCTCTCCGAGCCAGTCAGTGAGTCTGTGCTTCCTGTAGTCAACTTTGGACGGGTAACATAGAAGAGGACGAGGTTGAGGAAACCAGAAAGACTGAAAACAATGTTTCCAAAGGGATAGCTCCAGGAGCAGGACGATGACCACTCCAACCAAGCCAACGGCTGATCGAAAGCGGCAAGATACAGAATAGGTGCACAGCGGGATAACTTGAAGTTGGCGGGACTGTTAACCAAGGATTTACTTCGCTCGACAAGCACTCATAACTTTAACATCAGATACGCAATTTCCTTTGCTCTAGTTCTTCCTTCGTCCTTGGGTCGTTATTAAGGTCAGGACGATACCTCTTGCTACGAGGAACATGAATACGTAGAAAACAGTCACTACCGTGAAGACTATTCACACCCATAGATATTCTCCTAGTACGTGTTCAACACCATAATCTCGGGTTTATCCAGCACCCTGTGTCGCAATTGATCAGGTGGATTTTGGAACAGTAGCAGGGCTTGCTTTGCGCAACTCACAGTAGCCAGCGCCTCCGAAGTAATGCTTCTGACCTCTGTTACAGGCACATACGATGAGGGCTGTGGCACACCAAATACCCATGGCAAGGTGGAGTGCTGAGCGGATGACCCTCCACCCTAGAATTAGGACAACGAAATTGTAGATGGCAATGCTCTAATGTGATGATCAGGCCCCCTTAAGGGGAGGGAGAACAGGGAGAACCACAATGTAACTTACGAGGGCGCTGTAAAGAGGTTAATTGGGTCGCCCAACAAAGGTGTCAAGGATTAACACATGCGAGAAAGCAATCGCAACATTTCCTACTTGAGGGGTAAGTACACGAAATTCCTTCTGTCAAGTGCTGATTTGCACAGAATGTGTTAAATATGGAGTGATGCAAGAATCGAGTGGGAACTGGCAGCATCTAAAATCCATCTCCAACCTGGCATTCCACCAATAGCCTGCACTAAGTCGGCAGTAACGAGAGAGATTAATGGGCCGGAGGCGCTGGCATCTGAGCTGTATTTAGGGCGTCGTGCCATATGCCTAGATGATTTCCGTCTCTTTATCTTTCATATCTGGACCACTACCACTTTAGGTGGGATTTACAAAGGTCAATTCAAACATACAGCTGTGTATGTCAACAGGCCAACTGCCGATGTTGCAGAAATACTGGAAGGCAGAGTCAACTGTGAGTATGAAGCCCTCGCCAATGAAGATATCCACGCCGCTGCGTGATGAAAATGTCTAAACACTCTCCAAACTGGGGTTCTCATCTGAGAATCATGGAGACATCTTGGGTTAGAAAAGCTGTACAAAATAGCCCATAACTCCTTTGTGCATAATGCTTAATTACATGAACAGCATTCCTTGTCAAAGCCGTGTAAGGCGGAATCAATAGGGGGACCGAGTACCCCGCAAAGCAGCCTATTTTTGATCCTCTATCTCCCTGATTATTGTCACTCGTGACCTCCGTCCCTACCACCCTCGAACTTGCTCAATGCTGTCCAAGCTAGGTATGTCGAAACTGGGTGTTACTTTTGTGCCAAGGGAGCAACCCCCCCCCCCCCCCCCAGGGGCATGTGAATTCTCTCTCCGTGTCCTGTAGTCGCTGGCTGAACAGGGGGACTGACACGGCTGTGGAGACTCATGCTGTTGGCAAGCTTGATCGGGCCCTGCTGTTCAGGGCAAGACTTCCGCAGCTGTGTGAGAGTCGTAAATGATTAATGAGCCGTGAACTTGACTCCATGATTGATCAAAAGTGGAACTATTCGCCAAGAGTGCATGGCCCATGCTCGCCGAGCCGTATCATTTGTTACCCACCACAGATACAAAGTCGAGAGAGGTCCACCTATTGATAGTCAGCACGTGGAATAGATTTTACTAGTTTCTGGGTAAATTGCACCTCAGTGATGTCGATTCCTCTTCAACTTTATTAAAATAATATCAAGCCGCGCGACAGGCTGAGAGCTACCACCTTACTGGCATCCATTTGATACCGAGCGCTTAGGAAACAAGCTTTCTAAGATGTTTGATTGTTTCTTGACCCAATTTCCAGGGTTGAAGCTGGGATCAAATAGGTGAGGATGAAAGATGGGAGCCATTAATTTACAAGGCGAACAACAAAGCATCGAAGGTGCGTTCCACATCACCGAAAGTACGAGACAGGAAGGACACTCCGGAATACTGTAACTACATTACCAGTGACTCGAGAACGGACGAGAGCCAAAGGTTGACTTTAAAGGCTGAGGCAGGACGCCTTCAGATGGAGTTACTACGCGGACTTGCAGATGAGCTGCCAAGGAGAAGGCAGCTCGAAAGGTATCTTTTCGTTTCCCTGTGTCTTGGCTGCGTGTAGGGGCAATAAGCTTATTGTCGACATGGACCAGTAACTCTGAGGGGAGAGGGACAAGAAGTCCTTGAGGCTCAAGGCCAGTCATGGGGCTTGTTTTCTCCGCCCAGTCGAAATGCTGAAGAAAGGAGCAGGAAGCCCCCCGGTTGGATATCCTAGGGGACACTTGCGCTTGTGCGATCAAACCAGCAAGGGTGCGGGATTGCCCCAGGAGGGTCAGAGCAATCGGAGGTTCGAGTGATGTCCGTAACTACTCAGTTTGAGTAAGTTATAGTGCGTCTAGTAAGCCACAGAGCTATTCAGAAGACCTTGGTAGCTCTAGGTTACGGGAGTGTCAGCTCAGGTTTAATCTAAACCGGACACTGGCAGATCACTGGTTAACGTGTCCAAAATTATCTCGACTATATTCTAATGATAGCGCATGCAATGTCAGAGAATTCTCTGTTGAACGTCCACAACCTCCATGCTTTGGTTTCGCTACGTGAGTTAATATCTACCACGGCTTATCGGCTCATAGCGGATACAACTTAAAAGGCTCCGACCAGGATTCAACATCAAAAGGACGCAATGATGACCGTTAATTGTAACCCGTTATCACTGCAGCTGTAAGCATTTCTGGACGACGCCCGACACCTTTCCAAATCAAAAAGGGTCGGAGACACACTACAGTCAAATCGCACAAGAGGCACAAGATACACAAGACGCGAGATGTACGATGCAAGACACAAGCCAAGGAACTTCGATTTTCTTCGTTTGTCAACGCTTCAGTAATCGCTGCGAGTCATTCAAAACGCGCAGCAATACGTCTTGCATCCAGTCCAGCAGCGGGCGCCATCACCGCAGGGGTCAATGGTCAGGAGAATGGTGCGTGGCGGGCAAACACCAGAGCAGAAGGGTGCGGTGCCCTTCCGGGAGCAGTTGGAAGCCTGACGAGCACCAAGCTCAGTGACACCCTCGACGTGGTATGCCAAGATAGTGGTGAGGAGGGACGCAGCGAGAGTGACGGCGATGGTGGATAATTGGAACGAAAACATTAACAGTAGAAGCACGCCCGGGCCAGTCAAGTGGGCCTATAATGAAGTCAGGAGTTTCCAACTGACGATGAGGTGCCATCATTTCGATGCTGCTGATTAGAATGAGAGTACACCTACTAGAATGAAGTGCTTTGGATTCTGAGGGGTCCCAGCAGGTCTCATGCGGTCTTTATAAGTCAGTTGGATACCCATCAGGATCCCTTCCCTAGCACAATTGAAGCATATCTGCTATTAATTGCGAACCATAGTACACGTCCGCAGATGTGGCCTCATTTAAGATGTTCTGTATCAGATGTCAGTAGGACTCAAAAGCTGCCGCCATTCGGTTTGTTTTGGAGAGCAGGTGAGATCTGGTGGCAGCATCGACTGATAGCTGCGTTGCAGGAACTCGAGTGGCGTAACGGGGCGTAACCAATATTACTACAGTTTATATCTCTTAACTGTCGGATTGGCTCGTGTCAATTTATCATACGTTGACTACGTGATTAGGCCATTAATTTCAAGGTCACCTTTCCAAACTTTATCAATCAGAACTACGTCAATGTAGTAGCGGGGCGAACAGGCGACCGAAAGCCGCTGTTTGAGGGTGAGTGCCCTCCGGTCAAACCCGTCTGTTCTACGCGAATAACTTCAGGAGTATGATCATCCCCACAGAGACGAAAACGCAACAACTTCATCACACCTACATGCCCACCTCAGCGGTGAGCAAGGGGACTCGGTGAGGCTTTAGGGTGTTCCGGGTAGATCTTGCCGCGATTGTGCAACCTGAGTGGCGTCCTTTCAAACACGTATTAGTCTTATAAGTTTTCCCCACGAAAGGAAACCATCAGGCTCATATGTTAATCGTTGGCCGAACAGAAGGCATCAGACATGGGACAAATACATTATAGTAGACGACTCAGGCGGCGAAGGTGTGTGATTTTCGACGGGGTGGTGAGTTACACCAGGAGATGGAAACAGTGGGACATCGAGAACAGTATTGTATGTATTTAAGGGAGGAGATACTATCGAGAGAAGGAAGATGGCCCAAGCCGGGGGTAGTAGCATCAAGCGGATAAGCAGGAAGGATGAGCCGAATGCATGTAAGAACGGATAGTTCGGAAAGAGAGACAGAAGTTGCAAGTAGTTGGGGGTAGATGCGTTGCCGGTGTAGCGGGTGTTCAGCGCATTTGTTTCCTGGAGTAGTTTTAAGGTATCACAGTGATGAGAATCCTCCTGGCTGGCGTCCACAATAACTTGTCCAACCTGCGGCCGGAGGTCCGATCAAGGTGCCCAGGTGGCTGTTAATGCGCGACCGGGGTTCTCAAGGTGGAGGTGCAGAGCTCTGGTGTTCACGAGCATTACTTTCTCCTCCATCATCCCTCGACCTTTCGCAAGGAGCCAATGATAGCAGGACAGATATAGATCAACTGTGGTTGGAACATCCGAAACGCAGCATAGGTGGCATGGGAGTGGCGAACATCAAGGAGGTGCTGTGATCAGGTCACACATGTTGTCTCAGGCTGATATGTTGCTCATGTTGCTCTGGGTACCAATGTCATCACCCTCCAGTGATGAGTGGGCCAAAATATCTGATTCTTACCGCTTGATGCACAACTTGAGCACAGCCTTGGTGTGAGGGTCTTCTACTAAGTGCTTCATGAGCTCAACTCGTCCCCTAAACGTCCACCAAGCGCATTTAGCGACCCTCTGCGAACGCCACAACTAGGTATTCACGCCTGCTTGACCGATCTCAATTCTGCGTTTTGTAACGCAGTCGCAGAACATCAGAACTGGCCTCAGACCCCTCCTCTTCGATATCGTCCAGCCTCGAAAAGGATGTCAATTCTTCTGCCCGAGATTGACGATGCAACAGCCGCAAATAGGTTGCGTAGCTTACAGTCGTCCATTCGAGGGCTCGAAATTGACCTTGAACAACTCTCCACCCAGCGGCATCTTCTTCGGAACAGGCGGGATACCCTTCATAAGTCCAAATCAGAACAGCGAGTTACAATCCTCGAGCGATGGTTGCCAAAAACTTGTACAAAGGAATCGTGCTCTGATTCTGTCCTCGAGAGTGTGCATGAGGCACTTCAGGACATTGATTCCAGACTCCAAGTAATACACCAACGGCACCGACGATTGTCGTTCTCACTCGAGATATACAAAGAAATCCTGGCGCCCATTTCTCGCGTTCCATGCGAAGTCCTGGAACAGATTTTCCTGCATACTCTTCCTCCCGGCTTTGTAAAGCCAAGTATTCGACAATCTCCTCTCCTCCTGACAGCCGTCTGTAGGAAATGGCGATCAATAGCGCTTTCAACTCCTTTGCTGTGGTCGTCTCTTTCCACTACAAGCGACTGGCCCCTCCAGGTCTTTCTGCCCCAACTGTTGCCCTCGCTCAGCGAGAAGCTCATCCGCCTCATCACAGGGAGACCATCGCGAACGTTACCCAGTCAACCATTACTATGGATAGAACGCGCTGGACGCACACCCTTCTGCATGGAGATTACCATACCCAAGAAAGACTATTGGTTCGGCATCAACGACCCGTATTATCATTGGGTGGTTCAAACATCTGAGCGCTGGTTTCATCTCCGACTTACGGCCAGGTCGGCCAACCTCGCCCTGCTTCTTTCCAAACCTATGCCTAAACTCGAGACACTCGAGCTTATTGCCATATATGACCGCAATTACGACATCTTCATGTTACGAACACATTATGCAGAATTCAACCTCCATCCAGAAACGTTCTCATTTCCCTGGAGCTCGCTGACTACTCTCGAAGCTCCAGAGACATGGATTATTGTCGACCAACTTGTCACTATCCTCAATGGTTCACCCAACCTCCGAAGCTGTAGGGCCAGGGTCCAGGATATCTATACCATCGCGAATGTCCCTTATTTCATCAAACATCACACAACCCACCCCTCCCTAGTTTCGTTTCACATCTTTACGAATCTTTCCTACCCGCTTCGACGATTGTTAGACTCTCTGACCCTGTCCTCTCTGAGGGAGTTGCGCATCGCTACTCTAAAAGATCCCATTCGCTCAGATTGGCCTCATGCGGCTTTCCTTAATTTTGCCCGACGGTCGCAATGCCCCCTGCGAACGCTATATCTAGCAGGGTTGTCTATGTCTCCGCAAACGGGTGTGGGATGGAGGGACCCAGATCGCATGAATGAGATTTAGTCAAACCTCCCCTCACTCATATCCTTCGAGCTCGTATAACATAGTGGTCTGATCATATCCCAAGATAACTCATGGACTCGTCTTGGACAGGTAATAAGCAGACACTCGTTAACGCTCCTAGTCCTTGTCTGCCTTTCGAAATGGTGATGCTGTTTGTCTTTGGCAGTAGGCTCTTTTTGTAAGGTTTGCCGCATTGTCAATCAATGCGATAAAGGAATGAGGCCCGCGGGCCCTTTAGGTCTGTCATGGCTTAGCACAATTGATGGTTTGAAGCACGTGGCTTTCTCTCGGCAATGTCCTTTGACTCAAAGACGACCGACACGCTTGTTTCAAATCCGCTCCAGCCCGAGTCTTCGGATGATCAATGACGTGTAAATCCTTTCCCTTCATGTTCTTTTGCTTTGCCCTTTCGTCCCTAGACATGTCCTTTGATATAGCCCGTTCTTTCAGACACGCCTCCTTAATATTCAGCTGTGTCCCTTCACGACCCTTAGAACAGGAAACCTTTATATTCACCAATATTCGCCCTCAGTAGATAGACTCCCTCAGTTCTCGCTTGTGTACGACGAGAGGCTGAGACGTTATTCTTGTTTCTTACAGGTATATATACGGATAAACTTAAATAGGTGCGTCTTCCTTCATGACCTTATTATCTCCCTGTATATTCGATATGC
Source organism: Podaxis rugospora (assembly GCA_018524415.1). Classification (NCBI taxonomy): domain Eukaryota; kingdom Fungi; phylum Basidiomycota; class Agaricomycetes; order Agaricales; family Agaricaceae; genus Podaxis; species Podaxis rugospora. The sequence continues at coordinate 148,321 of JAEUWL010000302.1, forward strand.
ATATCATGGACTCTCAATAGCCACTCGCGGCCACTCATTGTCCTTGTGTGACTCGTGCGTATTTCCTCGAAGCCTACGGACTTCCATTCTGATACAACCACTTGGTCCTCCCTTCAACAAACATGAAGCTGCACTAAAATGAGCCTTTCTTTAAATCAGTGTCATTTGACTTTTTGTTGAGCAGCCTTAGATACAACGATGCCAGGCTCCTAAGCCCGGCCATCGTATCGGGCAGACGAAATCTGGGTAGCGAGTGAAAGATACGCGTGTGAGCTTGTAGCTGCTCCAGCTAATGACCGAAAACAGATGCGAGCAAAACCCTAGCATGGTATGCAATCGAGGACCAGTGTCAAAGTTGGTTCCTCCGAATTTCAGAGTATATTACATCGGAGGGAGTAGAACCCGTGCCGCTTGCGATCACAATGGATGGCAAGCATGAAACTGTTTCACCACACCGATGTGCGATAAATATGGCTTGGGCTTGCAGTGCGGTTGGTGCCTTTCAGCACTTGACCAAACAAGAAGATGGTTTATCTGTTGACCCCAAGACAGAAAGTATCGCCATCATGTATTAGTCTATGGTGCCGTTGACATGATGATATTCTAGCTAGTGAAAATCTATCTATTAAAATAACATCGCGGAAGACGAATGGCAAGCCGGGGAGCTGGGAACGGTGATAAGTTAAATTTTGAGGCACTTGGGGGTATCTAGTTCTGCTGCTCGTCAATGGTCTTCATAAGCCAGGGTTCAGAGGTAACAAATTGCTCAGGAGGAACGCCGAGCTCGAAAAGGCGAGAAACAACGCTGGAGAAGCTGGAAACAAATATTGAGCGATGAAAAAGGAGGAAACAGAATGGTACATACTCCTTGAACCAGAGGTCCTGGTCTTCAGCATAGGCTTTGGCCCACTTCTTGAAACTCTTATCCTGAGTAAGGACGTAGTCGGTGCTGAAGGATTGCAATCAATCAGACAGAAATAGAGTGGCGCTTTAAGACTCATAGCACGTACGGCAACATCATGAGTGACCTAGTTTTCTTGTCCTCGAGCTGCTTGGGACCATCCCACTTCTTCCAGACCCACTTCTCGTTGAAGAGGAGCTTGAAGTAATCATTCGTCAAGGTAGTCGGAGAGAAGGTCCATGGGCCCTCAAAACCGGAACTGGTGATGAATAATGGATTATCAGCCGCGATCAACGTTACAATGTTGATGAAATACGAACCGATCACGGTGACAGCGACCAAGAGCGTGAGCACCGGAAAGTGCGACGATTTCTTGATCATTGAAGCTGAAATGACGTTAGGCTCGGCTTCCTCGACATCATCGGAGAATAAATACCCCATGCGATAGAAGATATTCCTCAAATGGTCGGCACCCTGGGCAGCATCGGGGAGGCGACCATCAGGGGTGGCCTGGGCGGCGAAACCGTCAATACGACCGGGACGCCAGGGTATCTTAGGACCGGCCATCTCCTATATGATTTGTTTATCATTAATACACGCCGGGAGAAAAAAAAAAGGTCAGCACTAAACGAACCTGGATAGCGCAAACACCAGCGAGGGTCCACAAATCGCCGTAGCTGATCCAAGGAAACTCCTGCTTGACCTTCTCCATGAGGCCGCGGGCGACGTCCAGGCCAGCGTTAGCACTATGAAGGGATTCGGGCTCGAAGCGCATGGTTGCATAGTTGCTGAAGATAACATACGGGTATAAAGGAAGGCTCAGGAACGAAAGGAAGCCACGCACCTTCCGCCAGTCTTCGTATCCTTATCATATGTGCCAGACGAGTGCCAGGCGAGGCGAAGAAGAACGGGACCATAAGAACCATCTGTCAAACCCTATCAAAATGGAAGCAAGGAGACAGGCAAAATTCTCTGCGCACCATCATAATCACCAGCGTCCTGGACCAACTCAGCAATCCTGTTGTAAACCTAATGACACGCCGATAAGCATTTACAGCACGCAAGAATGTTGATTGATAACGACATAACGAACCTTCTGGTAGTCCTCTTTGGTGGGGACAAAGCCAGTAGCAGCTTTGGCGGTCTGCACGGCAGACTTGGCAGCAGTGTTGACTTCTTTACCGATGTCAGTCAGGTAGTAGACGGCAAGGCCACCGACAGCAACAGCGCCAATGCCAGCATAGAGCGCGGCATTGGACTTGGGAGGAGGAGGGGCGGTGGAAAAGCGACGGAAGTTGGGATTAGGCCTGGCTCCTCTCTGGGCGAGGGAGGCAGAGATAGCCGCCTTGCGAAGAGGCTGGGCACGACGGAAGAGAGAGGAGAAGGACATGGTGGTCGCGAAGGAAGAGAGGGCGGGTATGAAACACGACGAAAGAATGGATCAGCACGGAAACTAAACAGACCAGTTTATCACCGACTCAGAAAAATCTAGAAATTGGCCTTGAACCCTCCAAAATTTTGGTTATCCGCAAGCATTAGCACCGATTCCATCACTCTCCGATATCACTTTTTTATCCGGGTAGCCAATCAAACACTGTCATTACCGTAATCCTATTCCGTCACGTGCGGGCAAATACAAATGTCGCAACTCAAGTCACGTATTTGCAAGCGACCCGAAAGCACCTCAGCAACTGCTGGATGCTCTACCTACTCCAGTGCCTGCAGAGCAGTCTTCGTATGACATATTTAGTCCCAAGCGCTTCTTCGAGGATTCTTGACAAACGGATCTGATCCCCTGACATTTCTATTGCCCAGGCTCCGTCTTATTTTCAGAAACACTTTCACATGATAACTTTGCATAGACTTCTGACTAACAATACAAACTATCCTCACGTGAGCGTCAGGGACGCAAATCCGTTGTGCTTTGCTTCGACCCGACAACAGGTCTCGTCAAGCTTCCAAGAACCAAGTCCTGCCAATATTCCTCGCTCGCTTCACTATCTTCCATAGACCGGCATACTTAGCCTGCCATACCACCTTTGGTTACACCGCAAAATTTTTGTCCATCGATCGCTTCCAGGCTCGGTTCCTCCCTGACAGATACCGCGGTCCTCCACGTACGCGATTCCTGGATTCCGAAAGCAACATTTAGATGTGAAAGCAATTCGTGCACAATTCATATGTTCCGATGGATCCCCAGTTGTTCCGTGGTATTTAAATAAATGTGTACGGCATGCATAAATAAACTACCATCCTGTTTCCTAAAAGACGTCACCCGTTGTACACCCTTCAAACAGTTAGCCACAAGCTGCAACCCTCCCTCGCCTGTGTCGCTTACAACATTCATTCATCCTCTTATCAACTCTATCCTCTTTATCCGCCGATATGTTTCACCTTCCGTTGCAACCTGGCCTCCACGACATCTCTCTTAGGGTGCGTTTGGCCACAGGATCTCGCGCGCGCGCGAGCTTTTGATGGCGTCTCC